>JAPYXV010003657.1:0-12046 GCA_028533065.1 Trachops cirrhosus
TGTGTGTGTGTGTGTGTGTGTGTGTGTGTGTGTGTGTGTGCGGTTTGAAGCCCATTGGAAAGGCACAGGGACAGGAACGAGCCCCGTGCGAATGGGCCCCCTCAGCGCCCAGCTCTGGCCTTCAGAGGTCATTTCCCACCAAAGGTCAAGGCTCTGAGAGAAAGCGCCTACTCCAGGGCCGGGCGGGACACGTGTGCGTGGGGCCCACACGCCCTCGTCAGCCAGAGAGCCCGGGTGTGCTCCCCACTCACTAGCATCTCATCACAGGGACTGAGGGCCACTGCAGGGTCACAGGGACTAAGAATCCAGCGGGGCCCAGATGGGACAATTTGAACACTGATAATTCCAGTGAATGGAAAGGCATCAAATATGTTGAAATCCATGGGGTCATAGCAATGTCTTCTTAAAAGTGGCCCCTCTCTCCCTCGGGCATCTGCTAGAAAGCATCTCACTGCTCTGCACATCCACACACAAGGGGAGAGTCAGGCGTTTACCTGTGTCTCTCACACACCTGCTCCCCGTGGAGATGGGAGAGAGCTTGAGGGGAGTGTTCTTTTCACGGGATTATTCCATCCAACACATGAGGAAGGAACGACAGCATTTGAGTGTCATCACTTGTGACCCTTAACGAGACTAAGGCAGCCATTAGTGTCGGTCAATGTCACAGACAGACTGACAACCAGACGTCATGTGCCTTCTGACAGAGTTTACAGCTGCACCTGTGAGGTGTTCCCACCTAAATCAGTCCACCTTGAACCTGACCACGCCTCTCCTCAGACAGACATTCACGGGGATGCTGGAACGAGAGGAGCAGGTGACCTGACAGCTTTGATGGAACTGACAGAACACACACCACCCAATCCTACTGGACAGGAGACCCCCCTTTCTTACCCAGAGAAATCTCCCAGAAAGCAACAGGGAAGGTGGGAACTGATAGATTAAGTTAAATTTAAGACACATCAAATAATTGCAGTTTATGGATCTTATTTGAATACAACTCAAACAATTTTTAAAATTATGAGACAATCAGGAAAATGCAATTGCAACTGATATTTTTTAATTCTGTTTGTTTTTTGAAGTCTGAGGATGGCAGTATTTTTCAAAGTTTTCACATATTTACTGAAAAGCTGAAACAATGTCCTATATCCCCCTCAAAACCCGTGGAGGGGAGGGGGTAGCGAGTCTGTGGGTGAAACCAGATCAGCATCACCTGGTAATTGGTGACCCTTGGCCTAGGTTCATGGAAGTTCCTGGCATTACTGTCTTTACCTTTGAATAACATACAACATTTCCACAGTAAAAAATTTACCCTGAGTGTAGCATAACCACTCCTGAATACTATACACCCAGCACCCCGATAAATTATTTTACATCATCTCATTTACTCCCCTAAACTGGCCTGCAAGGAAGCTCATTTTCGTGTTCTAACCTTTTTTTCATCCTCACCTGAGGATACAGTTATGACTTTAGATAGAAAAGAAGGGAGCGAGAGAGAGGGAGACATCCATGTGGATGGGAAACATGGATGGGTGGCCTCCTTTCGCACCCCAACCAGGGACGTGCCCTGACTGGGTATCGAACCCACACACTTCACACTTTGAGTGTGGGGGACAACACTGCAAACAACTGAGCCACCTGGTCAGGGCTTCATTCTAACTTGTACAATAAGGACATGATGTGGCTCAAATATGCTGAGACCCTCGCCCAAGGTCACGGTGCTCACAGGTACTGGGCAGAGCAGGGGCCCAGTTGGAAGTCTGTGTGACCTCGGCCTTCCCCCGACCATGGACCACAGCGGCCTCTGCCCTGCTCCTTCTCAGGCCCCAGACTCTAAATCCCCACCCATCAGGTCTGGACAGGCTGGGAGGGGCACCCCCTCTTTCCCAGAACCGAGAACTATGGTGATGCCAGGGGGTGGGAACAGGGGGTTTCTCTGAGCTGTTCCAGCACAAGAGTCCTGCACCCCCTGCACCCTCTCCCCCGAACCCAGCCCATTGCTGATGGTAAAATGAGGTACTTACTAGAGAGCACACTGACATGAATGGGGGGTCATGGTAGAGCTGGGTGGGGGTTAGGGTGGAGGGACTGAACATAAAAGAAAGGAAAAACTCATGAACACAGACAACAGTGTGGTGATTGCCCAGGGGAGGTCAGGGGGTGGTGGAGGAGAGCACAGGGAGTTAAATGGTGATGGGCAGACACCTGACGTGGGTGGTGAACACACAATACAGGGTACAGATGGTGAGTTGTGGAACTATACACCTGGCACCTGCATTGTTGTGTTTCCCAAGGTCACCTCCAATTAACTCAATAAAGGGGACAGGGATAAAAATAAAATACACAAAATGGTGTATTCACTCCATTGGGTTGAGGTTGGAACCAAAAAATGGATGCTGCTGTAAAACACATGTGCCCTGTGGCAGTGGCTGTGGACTTGGGGATGGACAGGCCTTGGGAAAATGCCTAAGCACATGAGAGCAAAGGTGGAGGTAGCCGTGGAGGGACTGTGCTGGACTTTTGAATGTTAAACACCCAATCTCAGATCAAAGTAAGGACCCTGTCATTGGACCCCAAAGGAAAGGGGGAGGTGTTCCAGAGTGAAAGAGAGTCCAGAGTCCTGTCTGCCGCTGGTGGATGGAAGAGTTATAAGCGATGAACTGGAGTGTTGAGCTGAGAGGTATCAGAGCTCAGTGTGTGGGGTGCAGGCTGGTTTCTCCTTGTCAAGTGTGGAAGGCAAGACATACAATCGATGCAGCCTCCAGCCAAAGACTTCCGAGGACCGCCAGCTGCCCCGAGAAGCTGGGCACCAACCAGGAGTGACCCTCCAAGGATCCTTTAGAGTGAGCGGGGCTCAGCCGATCTTTTCATGCAGGACTCCTAGGCCTGTGGGACACAGGTTTCTGCAGCTTTCAGGGACACAGCATGTGGGACAATGTTTCAGCCGCCCTCAGAGTCTCATAGAACGCCTTCCTCCCTTCCTCCCATCTCTCCTGCCTCCTCCTGTTCCATCCTCGGCACATCCAGGGACACCCTCTCTGTGTGAGTGTGGGGTGACTCAAGGTTGGCCCTCTCAGCAGCAACCCCACACCTGGTTCAGGAGGACCTGGCGGCCTGGGGAACAAGAACCGCTGGCTTTCTCAGAAAGGCCTTGAACTCTGCCTGACCCTGTGCTCACTGCCCAAGCTTCTCCCACTACATCCAGACAAGCTGTAAGCAGGACGCACTTGGCAGGAGCCCCACCAGGTAAGTGCAGCCAACTGCAAAGAGGAAACCAGTGTGCCGCTGACCAGTGAGCGCACATGAGCACTGGCTCAGCCTCCCTTCCAAAGAGAGAACTTAGGATGTGAAACCCCTATCTCCTTCACTGGATGCACGTAAATAAATCTACCTTGTGACAGCCACATCTCATTTTCTTTATTATTTTATGTATTTATTTTTAGAGAGAGGGGAATGGAGGGAGAAAGAGAGGAAGAGAAACATCAGTGTGAGGGCAGCACTTCGATCCATGGCCTCTCATACACCAGGGATGGAACCCACAACCCAGTCCTGTGCCCTGACCAGGGGACAAACTTGTGAGACAATGAACAACCAACTCAACCATGCCTGTGAGGGCCACCACGACTCGTCCTTGAACATAAAACCCCGAGTGGCAAAATCCCTGAGATCAGTAACAATGTGACCCACAAAGGTCAGCCTTCTGGGGCACAGAGCTTGGGTGAGGGGGGCAAAGTGTGGATCTGCAGAGGTAACGGAAAATTATTTGGCACAGATTGTATTTTAAAGTTACAGTCAGGGACATTTCATGTTAGGATGGTCCCTTAACAAGAACACAGAGAAAAACAATATGAGGATTTTTAGCACCTCCCAGACCTCCTTAGACCACAGAACCGCCTTGCTGGAGAGGCCTCCTCTTCCCTGACCGTGGGCTCATAGACGTGGATGGAGGAAATGAGCACCACCAGATGGGCTGACACGTGGCACACACAGGCTTTTCACTTGATTTTCCTAAATGCAGTTTTTGAACTCTACCCAGTGTGTTCTGGCCTGATTGTGCCCATTCAGTCACTCCTTACCTGCGTTGGCACTGTGGGGGTGGGGGAACGAGCTGGCAGGATGCTCTGGGGAGCTATCGCTGCACAACAAACCAGCCCAAAGCTTAGTGATTTGAAACAACAGCATTTATTTTTCTCATGAATCTACAAACTGGGCAGGACGTAGTGGGGATGGCTCATGTTTGCTCTCAGCAGCTTCCCCTGAGGCGGCTCTGCTGGCAGCTGGAGAGCCCACTCACTGCCCTGTGGCCACACCTGCACGGCTGGCAGGTGGTTGACTGGCAGATGGAAGAGCAGGCAGGGGGCGGGGCCAGGATTCCAGTCCTCTTCCTGGGGCCTCTCGATGGGCAAGGTGGGCTTCCTCACAGCACGGGGGCCACGGTCTGAGGGCAGGTGCCCCAGAGAGCAAGGCGGCACTGTCCCTGTCTAACTTCAGAAGTCAGACCAGTCACTACTCATCAAAGCAGTCAGAGTCCATGGAATTTCAAGGAGGGAAACAGAGTTCTCATAAGTCAACCGAAGGAGCAACCGCTCATAGTACAAGGAAAACAGGTGGGATAGAAGAAATCGCTAGAGCCTTCTTTGGAACATACTTTCTGCCATACCATCAAATAATAGTCAATTAAGAAGAAAAAATAAAATTTGCATTATTTCCACAACCTGTGCCATATATTTGAAAGCACACTCCGAAGGTCATTGAAAATACCTGCAAATATGTTTCTTTTGCCTACTTTGTCTGTATTTTCAATTTATCATGTTTTTCCTTTAGGGATTTTACTTTTTCCTCCATCTGTTGTTTTCACATTTTTGGCTAAGCATAAGCTCTCCTACCAATTTTTTTTCCTTTCTAAAGGATAACACAGATTTCCTGCAAAGGCTTTTCCGGGAGTTTCTGTATCGAGATATCAGAAAAGTAAGCCCCTCCGTTCTCCTGCACCACTGCCTCGATCAGCTCCACCAGCTCCTGCACCTGCACTTCCTTCTCAGCCTCGTCTGCACTTCTGTTGTTGAAGGCACAGCAGCGTAACTCACACTGCTTGATGATGGTTTTTAGGCGCTTGTCTGTCCTTGCTATATAGTAACTCAGCATCTGATCACCCAATTCCTCCTTGTGGGTGAACAAGACGATCATGTGCTTCATGACGTGCTCCCCAAAGATGGCTTTGATCAATTCAACTGTATTCTGCTCCTGCTCCGTGAAGCGGCCCAGCTGTACAACCAGGATGATGGCGTGAGGCCCGGGGCTGGAGAGGAGGACACACTTATTGATTTCCTCACAGGTGGTCTTCAATTTCTCCTTGGTGTCAAAGAGCCCTGGGGTGTCCACAACAAGAAGCTTCCTCCCCTCCCAGGCCCGTGATGCATACTGACAGCTCTTGGTAACACCATAGGGACTAATTCTGGAATCGAATACTCTTTCCCCCAGGATGCTGTTTGCTGTCGCACTTTTCCCACTTCCGGTTCTTCCCACCAGAACCATCCGTAGAGTGTTGTCCTGAAGGCCGGCCATGCTGGTTCAAGAGGCTCTGCGTGCAGGTTCCCGCAAGACACTAAGAAGGGAAGGGGAGGGAGAGGGGTCAACTTAGGTAAGTGAGAACCACTCCAACCCTCTCTTCCTCCCTGAAAATTTGTACTACACAGTAATTCATGCTGATCCCAGTAACCACAGAGAGATGGCATGGGTCAACTACTGGGGAAGAAACGACAAAGTTTTCCCACAGAAGAGCACCAGGTCCAGGCCCCGCGCAGGGCAGCGCACCTCCACCTTACAGCCCTGCTCTCTCCGCGCTCCCTGAGCTGCCCCTGATCACACACGAAGGAAGGGAAAGTTTCAGTCCTTTCTGTGGATCAAATATAATATTGATCCCAAGGATAACCAACATTTCATCAACACATAAAGCTACAGATGTGTCTCATTTGGAAGCAGTAATACAAAAATACTTACTAAATTATTAAACACTAAAGAAAAGTATACACCATGATTAAGTGGGATTTATTTCAGAAATACTAGGATGGTTCCTGTGAAAAATTGGTTGTGACAACACATCCCGTTAATAGCTGAAGAAGAAAACTACCCAGACGCAGAAAAGACATTTGAGCCAATTTCAGTTACGTTCCAGGTTTACATGGAAAAGCAAACCCATGGAAATCAGAGAAACAACATGGACAGGTTCTTTGTAACCTGGGGGTAGGGAAAATATTTCTAAGATTTGACACAGAGTAAGAAAAAGGACTAATAAGTTTGATTACATACAAATCTCACAGATAATGTGAGACAAGAAACAGCACAGAAAAATTAAAGGAAAAATGTCAAACTACGGAAAAACCATTTTCCAACTTACATCAAAGGGGTGGAGTTCCCTATTACACAAAGAACATTGAAAAGCACAGAAATGAAAGTTCAACACCTTGATAGAAAATGGAGCAAGAGATGGAAATACATATTCTGAGAAAAAGAAATTTAAGTGTGCCTTGAATACATCCAAAGACATTAACATACACTCATTATAAAGAAAAGTAAATCAAAACACAAAAATAATATAACTAAATAAAATAATTTTAAGTCACACCTCTATTTCCAAGGTGAGATCCTATTTGTCACCTCCAGGCCTGGCAGAACTGCAGACCTGAGCTGAGGGTCAGTCGGAGGGGGGTGGGGGCAGCAGGCCCTCCCCTGCACAGCTGGTGAGGAGGGAAGCACAGTCCAACCCCGCAGAGCAGAAGTCAGCAAAGTCTTGTAAAGTTCACATGCATTTTCCCTGTGGTTACCAGTCCCCAATTTCAGCTTTCATCCACCAACTACACTGACAGAAATTACAGAAAATCATAATGAGGCTCTTGATTGCATCAATATTTATAACAGCACAAGAACAAGAAGTTATCAAAAGGCCAGCAGTAGACCATGGGTTGATAAACGAAGGCGTATCCACACCAAGAAGGACTAACCAGCTGTGTAAGGAACTGAGAAGAGTCTCTCTACCCAAGTGTGGAGAATGGCCTTCAGAGGCCATTTCCCATCAAAACGTCAGGGCTCTGAGGACACAGCACCGATTCCAGGGCCGGGCAGGACACGTGTGCGTGGGGCCCACATGCCCTCGTCAGCCAGAGAGCCCGGGTGTGCTCCCCACTCACTAGCATCTCATCACAGGGACCGAGGGCCACTTCAGCAGCATCCAACAGGACTCAGGTGGGAGAATTTGAGCGCCTATAACAATTCCAGTGAATTGAAATGTGTCAGGAATGTTGAAATCCATAGGTTCATAGCAATGACTTTCTTAAAAGTGATCTGTCACTCCCTTGGGTGTCTGCTAGAAAGACAATCAAAGGGGACACACAAAGGGGAGAGTCAGGCGTTTACCTGTGTCTCTCACACACCTGCTCCCCGTGGAGATGGGAGAGAGCTTGAGGGGAGTGTTCTTTTCACGGGATTATTCCATCCAACACATGAGGAAGGAACGACAGCATTTGAGTGTCATCACTTGTGACCCTTAACGAGACTAAGGCAGCCATTAGTGTCGGTCAATGTCACAGACAGACTGACAACCAGACGTCATGTGCCTTCTGACGGGAGTTTACAGCTGCACCTATGAAGTGTTCCCACCCGAAATCAGTCCAACTACAATCTGATCATGCTTCCCCTTAGGGGTAAATTCGCACAAACGCTGGAACAAGAGGAGCAGGTGAGCTGACACCTTTGAAGGAAGCAACACAACACATACTGCCCGACTCTACTGGACAGGAGACCCCCTTTCTTACCCAGAGAAATCTCCCAGAGAGCAACAGGGAAGGTGGGAACAGATTTTCCTTAAGACACATCAAACTTAAACTTAACACACATCAAATAATTGCAATTTATGGATCTTATTTGAATGCAACTCAAACAATTTTTAAAATTATGAGACAATCAGGAAAATCCAATTGTAACTGGTATTTTTTAATTCTATCTGTTTTTTGAAGTCTGAGGATGGCAGTATTTTTCAAAGGTTTCACATATTTACTGAGAAACTGAAACAATGTCCGATATCCCCCTCAAAACCCGTGGGGAGGGGAGGGGGTAGCGAGTCCGTGGGTGAAACCAGATCAGCATCACCTGGTAATTGGTGACCCTTGGCCTAGGTTCATGGAAGTTCCTGGCATTACTGTCTTTACCTTTGAATAACGTAAAACATTTCCACAGTAAAAAATTTACCCTGAGTGTAGCATAACCACTTCTGAATACTATACACCCAGCACCCCAATAAATTATTTTACATCATCTCATTTACTCCCCAAAACTGGCCTGCAAGGAAGCTCATTTTCGTGTTCTAACCTTTTTTCATCCTCACTTGACGATACGTTTATTGATTTTAGATAGAAAAGAAGGGAGCGAGAGAGAGGGAGACATCCATGTGGATGGGAAACATGGATGGGTGGCCTCCTTCCGCACCCCAACCAGGGATGTGCCCTGACTGGGTATCGAACCCACACACTTTGGGTGTGGGGGACAACACTGCAAACAACTGAGCCACCTGGTCAGGGCTTCATTCTAACTTGTACAATAAGGACATGATGTGGCTCAAATATGCTGAGACCCTCGCCCAAGGTCACGGTGCTCACAGGTACTGGGCAGAGCAGGGGCCCAGTTGGAAGTCTGTGTGACCACGGCCTTTTCCCGACCACGGGCCACAGCGGCCTCTGCCCTGCTCCTTCTCAGGCCCCAGACTCTAAAACCCCACAGGTCAGAGCTGGACAGGGAGGGGGAAGGAGGGTCACACCCTTCTCCCAGAACAGAGAACTATGAGGAAGCTGGCTGGGGGGCGGGAACACGGGGTTTCACTGAGCTGCTTCTGCACAAGAGCCTTGCTCACCCCTCCTGCTTCTCCCCACCCCATCCCCTTACCACACAGGTCACATGGTGGTGCCCCTCTTCCCTCTGCTGAGTGACCAACCCTGCGTCCTAGATTCCTCTGCTCCCTAGGGCCTGCCCCACCCCTGGAGGGTCACCACACCGCCTGGGATCCTGATCTTGGCAGTGAACAGAGGCACTTGGACAGCCTGGTCTCTACATGGCCGTCAGCCCTGAACACCTGCCCTGGGGACACCAGTTTCCCGTCAAGGGACCAGGAAGGCTCAGCAGCAGCATCAGGGTCTGTCACACCAGCAAACGCCTGAAGGGGCCCCCGTCAGCACACACGTACCTGTCGGTATGAGACCCATGACATTGTGCCAATAACGCAGCCCCTCACTCCCCTCCCGACCCCCCACGACTGCCCTGTGACAGCACCCTCCTCCTGCTGTGGGGCTGGCACCGTCTCTGCTCCCTCCTCGGACCATAGTCACCCCCTACACGCACCCTGGCCCCACTGCCCTCCCAGCCAGTCTCACCTTCTGTTCCACCCACTGACCAGTTCCCAGGTTTTCCCCAATGAAGCTCTTTCAGCTGCTGCTTCTCCTTTAACTCTAAGGACACAGTGTTCCCCACCCCAACCCTCAACCACTGAGCCAGGAAGCCGAGATTGGGTGGAGCCAGTAGAGGAACTGTTTTGTCTTTAAAGAGACAGAAACAGTGTCCCATTAGTTGGTGGGGGTTTCAGTTTTCTCAAGTTCAAACCTTGGGCTCCATGTGGCCTATCCCCTCTGAAATTTCCATAGCTATGTTCAGTATTTGGGTGATAGTGGTGGATCCCAAAGGCACTTATCAAATGACCCAAGTCTTGCCCAGAAAGCCAGGCACAATGTCTGGCCATCGTCCCTGTGCGGTGGGCGATGGCGGGGTCATCCTGGAAGAAGGAAGTCGGGCAAGTGACTTGGGGCGTCCTTGGGTGCTATTGATTGTGTAATGTGGGCTTTGAGTCCAGTCTTTCAGGAGGGTCTCAGTTCCTCATTCAGAAATTACAGGACTCGGGGGAGGAGCGAAGGGATCTACACCTTTGGGAGCCACAGGGAAGAGTGGAAGGGGGGTTTGGGGAAAAGTCTCTGTGACCACACAGCCCCTCTGGCTTTTTCATATGGTCCTTGCCAGCTTAAACGTGCCCCAGGGTCTGACAGGTACAGATGCTCCCAGGGAACGGACGCAATTCCCCTCCCAACATTTAAGCCTTCCCCCACCCCAGGCCCAGACGGAAGCACCTGTCTGAGATTCACCCAGAGGACGGATGCTGCAGGCTCTGGAACTGCTGTCCAGTGACAGACGACCTGTCAAAGCTCTCAGAGTGGACACGATGTTCCAGTCGTCTGTTGCATCACCATCAACTATTGATTTTTATTATATATTTTGGTTCCTTAGATTGAGAAATTTGAATAGTCACAGCTTAAACATTCAGGTAGGCACTATGAGGACCAGAAGGACCACAAAGCAAGGGAAAATAGGGTGGCTTCCCCAAGGGAAACAGCAAGATTTGGAGATGAGGGTGTTCATGACCTGTCATTGGTCCAGAGCATTAGACCAATTATTGGTGCTAATGACTCGGTCACCATGAAGATCCCATGTAACAGTTTCCCGACTTCCAGTAGAGACACACAGCAGGACCAGCTATGAAATTCACAGGGTCTGGCACAAACAGAAAAAGGCATACCCTTTGTTCAAAAATCATGAACAATTTCAAGATGCTTTGACAGAGCCCTGACCCACCTGAGTGGCCCCTCTCAGCACAGGGCCCTGAGCAGCCCCACAGGTCACTCCCCAAGGGGCGGACCCTGACCCTGCTACATGGGTGTGACTCAGCAGCACAGCCAGGACCGCATCTCCTGCTCAACCTGTCCCCCCATGGCCCAGCCTCAGGTCACTCTGCACAGTCCTTGAGTGAACCCTGTGCTGCCAGAAGCTGCCTGGCATGTTTTCCTGGTGACCTCCTTGCTCTGCAGGTATGACGCTCAGGTGCACAGTTCACTTCCCCAAAGGTAGAGGGAAGAGGTTGGGAGAATCCACAGATGTTGCAGGGATGAGACGCAGACCTTGGATGGGAACAGCCTTGAGGGCATTGTCCTCGGAGGAGTCCCTGGAACACCACAATCCCACCATAACTGTGACACAGGGAAGACAGCCTCTAGGAGACTGTGACAGAAGGAGGGCCATCTCACCTCTCTCCTGACTGTCCACGTGGCCAGGCTCCTTGTCATGAGGGGCTCCTGTCCACTTTCAGCTCTGCCGTGAGCTGCCTGTCCCCCTGCTGCTGGTCCTCACCTGTCACTCCTGAAGTTGCTCCTCCCACTCTCCGGATGCTGTTCCTTCCACACCATCAGAAGGAAGGGGAAGGACATGAATTTTGGAGAAAGTCACAGCTTCCTCTTGTGCAATCCTCTTTATTCCTTTTGTTTATTCTTTACATCATATGCACACACAAGTGGAGGTATATGAATTTTTCAAAGGTTAGGTTATGAAAAAACATTTCTTCACGTTTTATCAGGGTCCGCCTTGTGGACCTCAGAACTTTTTCTGCTGCTGTGATCTAGATACATTCAAAGCTCAAACCTACGACAGCATCGCAGAAATAACAACAGGAGGTGAAAGGACCAGTCCCTCACCCTGTCCTGACTCCTCCATGAATGAACAGTCAGCCGTGGTGTGGGGGTGCCCTGTTGCTGCATCACAAAGTACCCACAACCCAGTGGCCTAGGAGAAAACCAATTTATTCTCTTACAGCCTGGAGGGCAGGAGCCTCAAAGTAATCTTACAGAGACAAAATGAAGGTGTCATCTGGGCCGGTCTGTCTGGAGGCTCCAGGGGAGAATCCCTCTCACCTCTCCCCCTTCTAGAAGCTGCCAGAGTGCCTTGGCTTGTGACCGAGTCACTCCAGTCTGGGCTGCCATCATCACGTGGCTTCTTCCTCCTTAGATCGTCCTGCCTCCTCCTCTCAGGGCCTTTGTGGTTCCATGTGGGCCCCACTCAGAGAGTCCAGGACAATCTCCCCGTCGCCCCACTATGAATGATCCTCATCTACAAAGACCCTTTAGCAATAAAGTGACATTCACAGGCTCTGGGGATGGGACAAGGCTTTCTTGAGGGTGGGTAAGTG
>JAPYXV010003659.1:0-12045 GCA_028533065.1 Trachops cirrhosus
ATTTATTTATTTACTGATTTACTACTATAAAAATTTTAGCAAGTTTGCAAGTCAGTCTTGGTACTAAAATCTATAGACTCAGTTTGCTAACAAGACAGCCCTCATTGCACATGTAGTTTAACAGAAATAAAGATTTTCTTGTCCCAAATTGCATCGCTCATGTTTTGCTTCACAAAAGACCACAAAGGGAAAAAAAGATGGATTCTAGTTCCTTCAGTCATTTTGTGCTATATTGAAACTGTGCTCATGAGCCTATTTAATTTTGTATCAGATCCCATCAAAGGTCCCTTTCTTCACTGGGTGCTTTCAATTCTTCCAAAATCCATCCTTTAGATTGAAAAGTAGATTTCTCCTGTTTAAGATTCTCTTCCTGAACAAACAGGTATTGGTTGATTCCTCAAAGCATAAAACCTTATTCATCTGAGAAATAGGTTAGTACTTTCTTACTAACTATTCAGAAGAAAACACAATATGTTTTCAGATTTAAATTCTATTGGGCATTCACTGTATCTAAATCATTGTACTAGGTACTGTGGATGATTAAAGATCAGAAAGACTTGGTCCCTGCCTTCAACAGAACCCCAAATTGTATAGAATCCAAACAGAAGTTACCACGTGACTTCACTTTCTTAGAAAACATGATTCCATCACTCCTTTTTTTCCCCTAAAGTGGACAGAGTTTATCCTTTTTGTTTATTCCCATTCTGCCACACCCTCCCCTTTGGCAACCATCAGCTTGTTCTCTGCATCTATGGGTTTGCTTCTGTTTTGTTTTGTTTATTCATTTATTTTGCTTTTTTAGATTCTGCCTATAAGTGAGATCATATGGCATTTGTCCTTTTATCTGACTTGTTTTACTTAGCATAGTACCCTCTAGGTCCATCCATGTTGTTGCAAATGGCAAAATTTCATTTTTTTATGACTGAAATAATATTTCATTGTATATATGTTCACATCTTCTTTATCCAATTGTCTGTTGATGGCTACCTAGGTTGCTTCCATATCTTGGCTACTACTAGTAACACTTTAGTGAACATAGTGATACATATACCTTTTCAAAATAACATTTTTGTTTTCATTGGATAAATACCCAGAAGTAGAATTGCTGGATTGTAGGACCACTCTATTTTTAATATTTTTAACCTCCATGCTGTTTTCCATAATGGTTGCACTAATTTACAATCCCGCCAACAGAGCATGAGGGTTCCCTTTTTTCTATATCCTCACCAGTGCTTGTTTGTTGATTTATTGATAGCCATTCTGACAGGTGTGAGGTGACATCTAATTGTGGTTTTAATTTGCATTTCCCTGATGATTAGTTATATTGAGAATATTTTCATGTCTCTCAGCCATCAGTGTGCTCTCTTTGGAGAAATATCTTTTCAGGTCCTCTGCCCGTTTTGAAATTGGATTTTTTTTTTTGGTATTAAGTTGCATGAATTTCTTATAGATTTGGGACATTAACCCCTTATCAAGTGTATTATGTGTGAATATCGTCTCCCATCAGTAGGTTGTATTTTCATTTTGTTGGTTTACTTCTCTGTGCAAAAACTTTTTAGTTTGATGTAGTCCCACTTGCTTATTTTTTCTTTTGTTTTTCATGCTTAAGGAGATATGTACAGAAAGATATTGCTAAGAGCAATGCTGAAGAGTTTACTGCCTATGTTTTCCTCTAGGAGTTTTATAGTTTCAGATCCAACATTTAAGTCTTCAGTCCATTTTAAATTTATTTTTATATGGTAAAGGAAAGTGGTCCAATTTTATTTTTTTTGGCAAATATCTGTCCAATTTTTCCAACACCACTTATTGAAAAGACTGTCTTTATCCTGCCCACCCCTCAGCTTTCCTAAAGCATTTGAAAGGAAATGAGAGGAGTCAAAATTTGAAAATAGGACCATTTTTAGTATATCCTTGCATTGTGAGAGAGAATGACATATGCCTAAAACTGTGCTCAGTCCTGACTGGTGTGGCTCAGTGGGTTGGGCATCATCTGCAAACTGAAAGACTGTGGTTCAATTCAATTGTCAGGCGGCACGCCTGGGTGGCAGGCCAGTTCTCAGTTGGGGGTTGCCAGAGGCAACCGATCCATGTTTCTCACATGCATCGATGATTCTCTCCCTCTCTTTCTCCCTCTTTTTCTCTCTTTCTAACAATAAACTTATAAAAATCTTTAAAAATAAAACTGTGCTCACATGTATGGCAAAGAAAAAAATAAATCATTGCTGTAAAGGAAATTAGTTTCCATGTAGTTCATGTGTCACACACGTAAAAATATTCACTATACACTTTTGTTTTGTTTTGTTTTCCAGAGAAACAGGACCAATACAACAGACAGGTAAATAGATAGATACATGGATTGATTGATTATAAGGAATTCACTCACATGGTTATGGAAGCTGAGAATTCCCATGATCTGCCCTCAGCCTGCAAGCTGGAGTCCTAAGCAAGTCAGTAGTGCATTTCTAGTCCAAGTCCAAGGGTATGTGAACCTGGAGCAGTGAGAGCAGGAGATAATTGATATACCAACCCCAGCAGTTAGGGGGAGAGTGAATTCAACCTTCCTCTGCTTTTTTGTTACAGTCAGGCCCTCAAGTGATTGGACGATGCCCATCTACATTGGGGAGGCCAATCTGCTTTACTCAGTCTACTAATTCAAATGCTGACCTTTTCTTGGAACACCCTCACCGACACAGCTAGAAATAATGTTTAACCAGCACTCTGGAGATCTCATGGCCCAGAGAAGTTGGCAATAAAATTACATATCACAGGCTCTTTCCAATATAGAGATCCAACTGTATGGATTTACAGGTTCTTGAAATGCTACCCACATGGCTCAGGGCTCCGTACTCCGTTTGCTCAGAAGGCACAGTGGTGTCAGAAAGTCTAGGATCAAATCCTGCAATTTCCACTTACCAGTTTTACAAGCTTGGGAAAATTACTGAGCCCCTTGAAGCTTCATTTTCCTCATCTGTAAAGTATAGAAGGAAAAAAAAAACCTCTTTATGTGGATAGTGTGAATGTTAATTATAGCATATAAGTAGGGCCTACCACTATGCCTGCTTATAATAGGAATTCAATATATTCTATTTTGATGAGGGATAGTTGCTTAAGTGAATATTTATTGTTAACATCAAGAAAATAGACAATGCTTTGTATCATATCATCAGAAAATAACTCTTCTTCCAAAGCAATATAGTAATGACCCCCTACAGTGTGAAGACATACACAGACTGGCATACAGCTTTCTCAGTGCTTGTTGGTTATGGTTTAAAAGAGCACCGAAGGATGAATGTTTCCCTGGAGAGAAGACAGCCCGCAATAAAATCTGCAATAATCCTAATGAAGTGGCAGGCTGTTCCGGCATTTCTATTCTGACGGTGGCGGCTAAGAATTTATCTTACACCTGGAGAAAAGATAACTCCAGTTCAATTAAAGCTGAGCCCGAGGCATTGATGATTAAACTGTGGAATCGTGCCACCATCTCCATTTTACAGATAAACCCAGTGAGTTCTGAGAGATAAACTTAGTTGGTACTGAGAGTTCAAAAGCCCGGTCACTATCTCGGACACGAAACTGAAGAGAGGGCTCCAGGAGATAAGCTGGCAGGGCGCTAAGGGCCCAAGTGCCCTGGCCAGGATTTCCCACAAGTGAGACTGGAAATGAAACATAAGCCTACACCCAGCTTTCTGCTAAGATGTGCTGCGTGAATGTTCTCTCCACCCTTGAATGCCATTTGCCTCGGTTGTTAGCAACTATTAAAAAGACACTCAACTACATTTCTCTTGTCATGATATTTGTTCATTTAGCAGGAAATGATGTGACATTACTATTTCAGACTCTTTGCATCAGCTGTATCAGCACTGGATGTCACTGTTGTTCCATGCAAACAGAACACAAGTACGCCCCTACCTCGGGACATTTCAGAAATGGCCCAGTGCCTTAGGGAAGAGCTCATTGTGTACTTTCCCAGAACCTCACAATACTCCCTGATCAGCCTGGCACTGGTGTTGCTATTTTCAGATTCTAAATCTAATCTATCCTGAGAGCAAGAGTCCAGGGAAAAGGCCAGTGAACCTCCAAGGTATGGAATGTATACAGAGTCATCCTATACTCTGATGACTGCAGAGGTTTATTTCTGAGCAAGAAATTCTGCACTTGTTATATATTTTATGGGGGGGGAAACTTAATACCCTAAATATATACCCTAATCAGAATGAATTACATTATCATCCCATGAAAGAGCTCCAGCAGCCTTTATTTGATAAATGAGACACAAAATATCAACTATTGCTTCTTATCCCAGTCACTTTGCAACCAAGTAACAGACAGAAATCAAGGCCACTACAGCTTTCAGTCCAACTTTCCAAACTGCTCTTGGCCTTAAGCAAGTGCGGCAGGCAATGCCTTTTAGGGCAATTACAGGCATAACTCAAGTATTTACAGGACACAGCATTATAATAGAATAATCTTTTTTGGTATTTCCGAGGTAACAGTTAAATCCTGCAACAGTGGTGGCCCATCAATGGTGGGAAAAGACCAATTATTCCTGAGGGTGGAAAATAATTTTGCAGTTCAACTTAGTGAGGAATGGCATTTCTTCTTCCACTGTAGTCAAAGGTGAATGAGCCTGCTGTAGCATTTTTTCTTCGTGATTTCCTCATGACAATGTTGTGGTTACTTTAGCAGGGGGTGGAAAACTGATAAGTGTAATTGCTGTAATCACAGGATGTATAGGATGTAAATATTTGAAGAGCAATTAAAAATGATTTGCCTCTTTAGCGTCTCAAAATAGAAGGCACATCTGAATAGCAAACAAGTGGAGAACTACCCATGAAAAAGAAAAAATTTAAAGAGGCAAGAATATGAATTGATTTATTGCACATTCATTTTGTGGACTGGTCTGATGTGAATCTGGGGGAAACAAGAGCAAAATATTGTGGATCAGGAGAAATGTGTCATCAAATAACTAAAAATAAATTCTGAGAGAACACCCTGAGGTTATAAATGAGGGGGACTCAAAAACGGTATTTATTAAAAATTTTGTATTTATTCTTACATATTTAAACTTCAGTCACCTTCAAACTACTCTCCATTTGATGCAATACACCTATTGAGATTTTTTTCCACTGCTCAAAATAGTTTTTGAACTTGATTTTGATGCCTTTAGTGCTTCTGCTGTTTTTTTGTTTCACCTCTTCCACATCAGCAAAGTGTTTCCCTTGGAAGACTTTTTTCATGTGGGGAAACAAAAAAAAAAAGTTGCTCAGGGTGTGATCAGGTGAATGGGGAGGGTCGGGCAGGGACCATTTTGGTCAAAAACTGCTGAACACTCAGCTCATGGTGGTGTGGGCAGGAGCCCTCATAAACCAACCATCATGAAACAGGCTAATGTGCTGACAGAGTCTTCAAAAATATTCACTGAGCCGAATTCAGCCTCTCACAACAACACCATCTGGTACATTGATACAGATGGGTTCCTAGAACTCTTATCTAGTGGGGGAAGCCTATACTACAAGGTTCCTGCCTTCCAAATGATAATTCCATTTTTTGTTTTTTGATTTTTGGTACTCCCTCGCACAACCTTGTACAATGATGTCCTGTGTCTTACTCTACATTCCAAGTATTATTTAATGTTATTTGACTCATCTAATGAATTCCTCACATATTCTAATCCTTACTACCAGAAGAGAGAGTGAGAAGGCTATACTCTGTGCTGTGTAGAAAGTGTAGGGTTTGCATAAGATTGGACAGAGGACTGAACAGCACTCAGATATTCCTATAGCAAGCTTCAAATCTACACACTAAAAATTTGTATGTGTAAAAATAGTAATTTTAATATTCTATAAGTGACCTCACCTTGCTCTTAATCCTTTCTTTTTCTAATTAAAAAAAAAACATGCATATACCCCAAACAAAGAAAAAGTCCTCAAACTTGATGACAAATGGTGACTTTGTCTCTGGTGGTTTAAAATTCTCTTGGGTTAATTCAGTATCTTAAGGGTAAAATACTCAATTATTTTGGATTTCTTACCTCTTTTTTGTTTTTAAGAGGGCAAAAATGAAGGACATTGGATTTCCTGGGGACAAGGACAAGTGAACTTTGACCCACATAGCATTCTCTTCTGGTCCTGCTGCCTGACCTGGGAACAACTAACAGGCCTTGGCACTGGTCTCTGTCCTTGCTGCATCATTTGCTGAAGCGTCTGTGGACGGTGGTGCTCAAGGTCAGCGCTTTCAGGGCAGGCAGAGCAGAGTGGCTGCTCCCACAAGGCTCTGCAAACTCCTCATGCTTGTTAAGGTCCGAACTTTGATTCCACCTACCCCCGCCCCCAGCCCCAGCAGTGTTGACACTCATTGCAATTCCCTGGGGCTGTCAAGTTTGCGGTGGTTTCCTCCCCTGAATCATGGTGACCTGTTGGCAGGAATGCCTAACTTTGTCTAGCTATACTTTTAACTCTCAGCCACTTACTTCTTCCTTCACACAGTCGTGCTGGGACGTCTGGAGCTTTTCTGTGTCCTGTACAGGCTGTAGACCAGGAGCTTGCTGCCCAAGGCTGCACATCCAGATGCCCCCTCCCTGGGTCTGTACTGAGCCCACATTCTTGCACCGTGTTGTATGAAGCATAGGGAAGGAGAGCAGAAATTTAGATGTTCTTTGATTTCCCCTCACTTAATCCAGATTTCAGGCCAGAGTTTCTATCATATTGGGTTTCCTTCTTCCCAACCCCCACCCAACTGGCAGCAGGCTCATCCTCACCTGGTTTTTATAGCCCCTCATTTTCTAACCTCAAAGGTGAAAGAGCTTTCTATTTCTATTTTCTGTTTGAATGGAAGCACTTTATATTATACATTTTTTCATAGACTAGGAGAGCAAAGCTCTATGCCTGGAATTCCAAGTTCCACCCCGATATAATAAGAAATCTTTAGCGTTTAGAAGTCCTGTTGTTTTTTCCTCATAAAAAACTGACTTGGTAGATATTTTCTTGCACTGAATCCAAACAAAACAAGACTTGAACTTGAAATACCAAATTGAGCACTGACTTTGTTCTCTATTATATCCACTAAAGCAATAGAGGCAATTGATTCTCAGACTTACGAGGCAACAAAATTTTGGCAAAATTTTTAAAAAATCACTTTAGTGTTATAAAAGATAAGTTGCAATTCTTATTCAAAACCCTCAGTACTTGCCAGTGCTTTTTGAATCTGCCAAAAGCCACATAGTACTAAAGGCATCTCCATGTCCCTTCCAGGCTTCTCTCCCACTCTATGTAAGAGGAGGAAGGAAATCAGGGGCCCTGGTGCAGCTAACCAAGAGGAGCTGCTGACAGATTGGACCTAACTAATGTAGTCCGCGTGATGGCAGAACTAGGTTCTGAAAGTAGCACTTAAGGCAAATACTGCATTTGTAAAAATTACTTTTGAAAACTCCTTAAATGGCCTGTCAAATACATTTCACTCTATGAAAAAGTTGAAAAATGTTATCCTTCACTTAGCCCAATAACAGTTTTTACTCCTGAAATAGAGGTATATTGTGTAGAAGAGACATATGTTCGACTCTGAAATCATATTCAGGGATGCTCACATGAGAATGTGCCCATAAAAATGGGACTAATGGATCAATAAAATGACCATTTCTCTCTTTTTTCCAGAAAATATAGAGAGTTCCAGTTGCCTGGAACTCTCTATATTTATATAATATATAATATATAATATATAATATATAATATATAATATATAATATATAATATATAATATATAATATATAATATATATAATATATAATATATTTATATAATATATAATATATAATATATTCGAATTCAAATATATTGAATATACTTATGATGTGACTTCACTATATGCTGGAAGTTACTCTAATAAATATTGTTATATGATAATAAAATAGGAGACGAGGGTGCTGAAAGTGACCAGATGGTGATTATTCAGATGACAGCAATAATAACAACAGTGGCGTGTTCCTGTGCCAAGCGCATTGCCTCATTCACTCGCCACCACAGCTCCGTGGGGGAGATGCTGCTCTTGTCTTCATTTGAAGAAAACAGAGTGATTACCCTAAATAACAACATAAACAGAAATATTTACATAGAAACCATTGCAAAAAGTTTTCTTTTAGATTTCTGCTAGGCCTGTGGAAAAGAAAAATTGAAGAGAAACAAATTTTAGGATATATTTCCTGTTGCTAAAGATCTATAACATTTTTGGCCTGGAATTCTAATATAAAATAATTCATAAAATTCCTGGATACATTCAAAATTGAATAGATACATTTTCTGGTTGAATTTCTATTGTTTCCACATGTACATACCAATTAAAACTATTTCAAACTTAATTTGTTACATAACATTTCAGTTGGCAGACTATGTTTTTTAACATTTAACTTGGTCTCGCTCTGCATGCTAATCTTCAAAAACACTTTCTAGATCAGTCCTTGCCTGATAAATATGTCTGTTTGGTTTAGATTTTTGACTTACGTTCCATAACAATTCTGATTTTTTTGAGCCACAAATTGGAGGGAAGGGAAGCACACATCCATGGGTTTTCTTTTTTCCTCTTTGGGAGTTTATACAAAGGTAAGGAGACATGTCTTTCATTAAGTAGATAGTAACTTCTTGAAGTTTTCAGAACCAGATGGACCAAATGATAACCTCTCAGCTGATTAGAAAGTCTGATTCCCTCTAAGAGACCCTAAAGGAAGCCAATTAGCCTTAGCAGATGTGTGTACAATGAGGCGGAGAAGGGGAAGAAAAGGAGGGCAGTAGTAACTTTTTAGGAGCTTGGCTGGAAAAAAGATAAGGTTTCTGGAGAAGGGGGATGTTGAGTTTAAGCTTTTGCAGAAGGTCGTGAGGAAACTGGGGTGGGGACTGGGGGGGTGATGGGGAGGGCAGTCATAGAGCTGAAGGACATCAGTGTTAGGGAACTAATGCGGATACTGTTTGCCTAGGTGTCTGTCAGGGAAATTGTGGTAAGGAGTGTGAGAAAGTAGGAAAGCACTCTGCTAAGGGGGGATATATATCACATTGTTTTTCACTCTGAGGTTACTCTGAAGTCAAATATCATAAGGATGTTAGATCAAAATAAGGCTCCAAAATTCTTGAGCTCAAACTCCCCAAGCAATTCCTAATATAGTGTCGGTCAGCACTGCTCAATAGCAGTAGAATTAGAGCCATACAAGTGATTCCAAATTCTATAGCAACCACCAAAAAGCAAAACAGGTGAAATTAATTTTACTATTTACTTTACTTAACCCAATGCATAAAATATTATCAATTTAATAAACAATCAATATTTTAAAATATTAATGTGACATTTCACATTCTTGTTTTCATACAAAGTTTTAAAATCTGGTATGTATATTATACTTACATGCTAAGCACATATTGTATGGGATCTAAATTTTTACTGGAAATACATGGTTTGTACTTAGATTTCATAAAATTTATAGTTGAAAAAGATTCACGTGCCTGTTTTCTCAAACATACTTATACTTAAATGTTTTCCAATAACTGATGTGACAAACAAAAATAATTCTATTAATATTCATAGCTGCATTGATAAAACTGGTTCATCTTTCTTTAGAATTGATTTGCCTTTGGAGCAAAAGTATATGTTTCAAATTATATCTATCCAAATTAAATAAATTCATTAACTTTTGTATCAATTCAGTATTATTAACATTAATTCAAAGGAAGTATTTCATAAACTGAAAAACAATTTTAAATGTTAATTAATATTAATGAAGCGTTTCTCAAATTTTTCTTTTATTTTTTGTACTCAATTTATATAATATTGATGATAACAATGTACATCCTCTGTGTATTGACTACATTAGAAAAATACTCCCTGGCTGGTGTAGCTCAGTGAGCACCGGCCTGCAAACCAAAGGGTTGCGGTTCGATTTCCAGTCAGGGCATATGCCTGATATTTCTCTCCCTCTCTCTCCTTCCCTTCCCCTCTGTCTAAAACTAAATAAATAAACTCTTTAAAAAATTTTTTTAAAGAAAGAAAAATGCATAAAATCATTATTATGAAGTTGTAATATGAATAGTTTTGATTTTAACATAAGTTCTTATACACTTCTAGCTAGGTCACAATAACTTCTGGAGCTTCAAACTTAGCTTATTTTTATACAGTGTCATATAAGTGACAAATCATAAACCACTACCTTTTTTCATCAATTTTTTTGGTTTAGAAAAATCTTGATTTCAAGTTAATACAATAAATCTTTACAAAACTCTCCCACAACTCACTTAATGAGCAATAGCGAAGAACACTAGATTATTGTGTCCATTGTGTTTTATTTCTTTCAACATTCCCATAAACTAGCAATGGTTCACGGTCTTTGAATATGGCCTTTAAATTTAAATTATTCTAACAACTGCATTCGTGACACTTGTGACTCTCAGAAAACAGAGCATGATTATTTTCATTGTGCGTTATACAGAGGAATAAAGCAATAAGGGAAACATAATCTTGTTTTAAAATTCAAATATTTTGAATTTTTGACCTAATATAACTAAAGTCTATTGAGATAGAAACTAACTTTTTCATATCTATTTGAAATTCACCTTGATGGAAGTGAGAATCCGAAGTATGTACATCACAACTGACTTTTCTACATCATGAATTGACTACATTTATTTGTAAATTTGAAGGTCCTTTGAGACAGATTCTAACTACGGTATTAATAATCTCCTGTAGTAGTCACAAGACTCACATAAAGCTAAAGGAAATATGACAATTTTTCAAAATTTCAACTGATCTTTCATATTTATAGAAAGGGTTTGTGTTCTACTAGTAATTGTTTGATGGCTTAATTAAAGATCGTTCACTTTTTATAAAATATCTTCCTTAGTTTTTCCCCATAACTATCTAACAAAAAGTACCATAATTGAAATGATGATTTCTTTTTACTATCTAAAAATAATTTTTGTGTGCATTAGTCCAAGCCATTTTAAAATTTGTCAAGGTTATAAACGCAGATCCTGTTAAAAATTATTTACATCTGTTCAGATATTTAATAATCAACATTACTATGCACTTGCTAAAAATGTGTCTTAATATTGCCCACATTATCTGTAAAAGAAATTTTTATGCAACAAGTAAACAGCACTTTTGTTTTGGTTTGTACAACAAAACTTAATTGTCCCAATCATTAAATTTGACACACATTCTTCTAGTTTCTTTTCTCTCCTGTGCCCGGCATAATACTAGCTTTTTCATTTTCAACTGACGTTGCGTGAAATGCATGCCTTTATTTGATACTGGAAATTTTGTCCATACTTATTTTAACATCAAAATTAATTTGGGTATATTTTTTATTAAAATATACTCCATTTAATTATCATTTACGATTTACACAGATGTCACTAAAACTGTGTGCTATCTGAATAAAAAATTCACATAATCATGTTACAAAAATCATCTCAGTTGAATCAATCCGTTGACATTGATTCGATTGGTGCACTTATTTTTAGTGTGCGAGAGGATGTGCTTTCAACCCACCCACTACTAGGCAACATACCTTATACAATGTCCTGTTTAAAGTAAAATGAGTTCTGCGAAAACAATAAAGCTGTGTTTAACAGGAAAATATTTCACACTGCTCCAGTTGTTAAATTTAAATAGAAATTAATGAAAATCAAATCAAACATAAAGTCCCGTTTCTAAGTCTCACCAGTTCTCTAGCCACATTTTTTTTAATTTTTTTATTTTAGTTTATTCAGTACAGTTTCTATCCTTTATTCCCATTCCAGCCTGCCCACCCATTCCTCCCCTCCTCCCTCCGGTTTCTAACCCCCCTAGTTTTGTCCATGTGTCCTCTATAGTTGTTCCTGTAAACCCTTCCCTTCTCCCCTGAAATTCCCTCCCCTCTCCCCTCTGGTCACTGACTACCTGTCCTCTATTTCAGTGTCTTTTGTTATATTTTACTTGTTTCTTTGTTTTGTTGTTTAGGTTCCTGTTAAAGGCGAGATCATATGGTATTTGTCTTTCACTGCCTGGCTTATTTCGCTTAGCATAATGCTT
>JAPYXV010003660.1:0-12045 GCA_028533065.1 Trachops cirrhosus
AGTTGTTTCTCCCAGTTTATCTGCATGCAAATGTGGGACCACCTGCTACACAATCCACTGCTTTGCTTGGTCTGCCAGCCACCACCTTGCCCCAAGCCCTCTCTCTCTGCGCACCTGCCTGTCTCTGCCCCTCCTACTGGTCTAAATGAGTGTGTCTTTAACTCTTTGGTGGTCAGACTTCCATACAGTTTGATTTTCTATTAGTTCTGGTTGTTTTTTGTTGTTTAAATTATTGTTGTCCTTCTTTTGGTTGTGCAAGGAGGCACAGTGTGTCTACCTACACTTCCTTCTTGGCCGGAAGTCCAGCATGCTATATTTCTTTGGGCAAAGTCAGCTCATCTTCCAGACAGATTTTCTTGGGTGGTCTTCCCTACCTTTTTTAATTCACCATAGCCCTTCTTTGATTTTGAAGGGGGTGGAACCTGATTTCTCAGTATGCTGACTTACCTATCTTAGTTTGAATTTTCTCTATAGACATCTGGGGTGACAGCATAGGGTATGCCTCAGTTTTCCCACTGAGTGCTGAGGAATCCAACACCTGCCTGACTGAGGGCCACTTTTGGGGTATTAATGCTCTGACGTGTCCAGCATGCCTTGCATAGAGACTGAGCACCTCTCCTTGACCCACAGGCCAAGAGGAACATGTGAGGAAAGTGCTGCTGGCCCAGGGGTGGGCCCAGGGAATATGCATGACCACTGACAGCATCTGTTTTATTCTTTGTCAAACACCAATGTACATTCACCACATTCACCAAGTATAGAGACTAATGTATGAAAAGTAAGAGTTCTGATTTATTAATATTCAATGAGAAACACAACCACCAGGAATCCCAAGTATGTGTGACCTGACAGTGATAACCTCTCTTTGTGGTCGTATCCTAGTGGGAAGCCATGTTATCTTCACAGGAGATTGGGGTTTTCAGTGTTGGTTTCATGAGCTTTTTGGCTGGTGTTAGTGAGCTCTGTAGACCAATGGCACCCATCCCCAAAGGATAATGTTTATCCATAGAGTTGGGCTGGAGACTCCTGCAAAACTCTCCTTCTTGGATTTGATTATTGTTTTCTTTTATAGACATTGTGCTGGTTATTCTTCTCTTCCTAACACACAATTCAGTTCCTTACCCATAAGCATTAAATTGGGTTGACCAAAAAGTCTATCATGTTTTTTTGTAAACTTAAAAACACATATTTCATTTGCACCAATAACAGTATTGAAGTGGATATTTTGAATATATCAGCTCTCTCCTGCTATTGGCTTCTATTGAGTAGAGGCCAGGCATCCTGCTAAATGTTTTCCAATGAATGACAGCACCACAGCAAAGAATTATTTGGCCAAAGTGTCAGTAGTACCAAGAAACCACAAACAACTTTATTTTTTGCAAACCACTTTTGACATGTTCAACCAATCACAACACCATCTCCATACACTGTACAAATCTTTTTTTTTTTGCGTTCTTGTTGCGTTTTTATCTTGCTTGAAATAATAAAACATAGTATGCTGAAAATGTTGCATATTTTCACCCATCTTCAATATTAAAGTGGCTGCACCAAAATTTACCAATTTTGATAAGTTTTTCTAATGCATGCTGATATGACAGCTGTCACAATACAATCTAATAAAATTATTTCTAATGAAATTAAAGACAATTAAGCAATACTAGAGCCCTCATATGGAAAAAAAATGTAATGGACTTTTTGTCTAACCCAATATTTATAATCACAATCCAATTTAGCCTCTCCAGGTCACTTTTATTTAATTTGGAGGGTCACCAAGTAATCTCTTAGTCCCAGCTCCAGATGGATTCTCCTATCTGTTACGTTTGGAGTTTTTTAAAAAATTATTTCTATACTTGAGGTTAAATTTAACTTCAGTTTTAGGAGGTTCTTCACTGTCAACTTCACATAGCCCCCAGCAAACATTTTCTTGATAAAATTCAGTGAGTTAATGAAGAACAAATAAACAGTAGTTTATTAAGAGAAAAAAGTAATTGATGTATGCTCATTCTTGATACTGCTAGACTGTAAAGAAACCCTGCAGTACATTAGGTTGAACAATATGAATCTGACAATAGTCAACCACTTTGACCTATAAAATGTCCATTCATGTGGTTCAGCTGACATAAAGATAATCTTCCCTTTTGAAAAGTAAGTCAAGATGTTTGCAATATAGCTGCATGGCTTTTAGGCAAATCCTTCCACCTCTTTGAGCTTTGTTACTCATCTGCAAAATGAGACTGAAAAAATTCTATGAAGCTTTTCAACAATGACTCTCTTTGGTTTATGAATCTTAAAAGAGACATAAAGGCTCTAGGATGTGGGTCATTGCTTTGACTGCCTCAAGAAATCTTGTTTCAAGAATGTTTGTTTCTTCTTGTTGATATCTTGCTTTCTTATATTTACAATCTCATAGAGGAAAAGGGTGTTCCTAGGTATGTTTATACCTAGGAGCACTCCTCTGTTTTTTTTTCTAATCTTTTTCTAATCTCTTTCTTACTAGACGGTTTTGTCTTTCCCTTAAGACAGCTTAGTCTGAGTTGTCTGATCCCATGGCAGCCTTTAAATAAAAGGGGACAACCTCTGCTCTTTATCTCTCCTTGACAATTTGCTTTTCAATTTATACTAATATCAGAGCCCTGTCTGACAATGAGGATGACTTCCTGAGAGCCGTTGTTCCCTGTAGAACCCCACTGTCAACAATTCTTCAGCCCTACTATGGCCCAAAATCCACTGATCCTAATCCTACCACCTTTTCACTGTCCCTCATTCCCTTCAAGTTCTCACGGGCCATGTGTTTCAGCTCGGATTCTAATCTCCATAATTATAATTACACTCTTGTACTTTGAACACATGGTCCCTTTCTTGTTCCTGTTTGCTTGGCAAAAGTGTAACTCTGATTGCATTCAACTCTCACTTACTTGTTGCTTGCATGTGCCCAGCTAAACACAGCTGGAGAAAAATATACCATCATGCTGGCTGGTTTCACTTTACATTCATGACCACAAACCACTCATGAGTCCAAGAGCTGCTGGTAGTCTGATTGTATTTCCCGCAGTCCATTAAGTCTCCTGTTCTTTTAGGTAAACACTTCATGACTTCTCCTCTTTTCTCTCTCATTCCAAATTGTAGCTAATAATTCTTGTTTTGTGAAGAAAAGAGAAGCCATCAGAATAGAATACCCCATTGCTCCTCACCATCACACTACTGACCTTGTATCTGCACTCATGTTCTCTGCCTTTGTTCCTTTTTCTCAGGATGAGCTGTCTATGCTCCTCCCAGGGTCATAGGGTCGACCCTATTTCTTAGGATGTAGAGTGCCATGTTTTCTCGCCTGCTCTAGTAACTCACCCCTCATTCCTGGATCATTAGTTTTACCTTTCCGCATCACAAACATATGCTATTATACATAGTTTTTAATCTAAAAAAGAAATTCTGTGGTCCTGGCTGGTGTAGCTCAGTGGATTGAGTGCAGGCCTGCTAACCAAAGGGTTGCTAGTTCAATTCCCAGTCAGGGCACATGCCTGGGTTGCAGACCAGGTTCCCAGTGGGGGATGCATGGGAGGCAACCACACATTGATGTTTCTCTCCCTCTCTTTCTCCCTCCCTTCCCTTCTCTCTAAAAAATAAATAAATACAATATTTAAAAAATAAATAAGAAATTCTCTGGACTTCAGGACCCTCTGGCGATGGTCCTATTTTTCTACTCTGCTTTAGAGTAAAACTCCTCAGTAGAAGTCTTCATACATCTCTGCAGGATCCCATCATTCCACATCTCCTGGTTCCACATTCCTCCACTAACTACTACCAATTTCTTTGTGCCATGTTTAGTGTTTAAAGAGCTTCTTCCTCTAGAAATATTTCATCTCAATACCAGAGGTTATATCTCATGGGAAACAGCTGGTTGGTGGTTTAAAATAGATGAAAAGAAGAGGAAAAGAAGCCAAATATTTAGGGAAAGAGGAAGCCATTCCATTCCATCACCTTTTTGTGAAGCATTTCAGTTTACTGTGTACCTTAGATATTCTCTCTCTAGCCCACAGCTGAGCTAATGCTGCATTAAATCTGTCTAACTGGGCTTGAAGGAAAGCTTGGAGACCATTTGTTCTTTTTAATCATTTTGGTTTGCAATTGTCAGATTCAATTTTGAGGGGAAGAGTTGAGAGCATCATTGAAAGTAAAAAAGAGGGGAAAACTACAGCCAAATCTGATAAATGATGTCAAAGTCTTTACCCTGTGGGAAAGAAGTATTTTTAGTACTGATGGCTAAGGAGTACAGCATGTCACAGGGACACCTGTGTACTTATGCAGACTGGCCAGGATGTGGAGGAACTGTTAGAACCTCTGCCTTGTATTTTGATGGCATGTTTTATTTGTTGAGTAGACTTTGCAGATAATATTCACTCTACTGATTATGAGAGAGGAAGACTTTATCACCACTGACTTAGAAACGTGTCCTGATTCAATGTCAGTTTATTTATGCTGGGGGTCATCATGCCCCATATGCCTGTGTTTTCACTTAGCAACTGAATGTTAATTGTGCTAGATTTACTATGCTGTGCTTCTAGTGAGTCAAAAGTTCAGGCCTAATTAGTTATAGCTCTACTTTTGTGCTGTGTTAAGAGGGATGCTTGTCATTGGGTTATTTTGAAAATGTTTAAAAATTACAGTTAGAGGGATTTCTGAGAAGGTACCAGCAGTTTGGGAGGCTTAGGTTATTTTCTTTTAAAATTCTCTTGGACAAATAGGATAATTAGATAGCAAGACTGAAAACCCATGGACATGTTTAGAACAAAACTAGGTGATAAGGCACCACCTTGAATCCCACATGTAAGTAGGACAGGACAAGCCTGCCAGCCCCACAAGACCTGCCTAGAGTCCCTGTCTGACAGGAAGAAATGGAGGGAAGCAAGGGTGTGACTGAAGGACCAGAAAATGGGGAAATCCCAAATTGACAAACAGATCCTCGGTGAAGTGCTTAATGTTGCCTGGAAATTTGCATTCCTTCTTTATTCATTTACATTTAAAAAGACTTCATTGATTGTCCACACCATGCCAGACCCAATTTTAGACACTAGAGAGACCACATCAAACAAGATGGAAAAGATCTGTCTTCTGAATACTCTTATGTTTATTTTTATGTGGAGCTCAAGTTCTAAAAGAAAAGCATATAGACAAATAATTTGAGACATAAATGTGCTAATGAAAATAAAGGAGAGCAATGGGAAGGAAATAGATGACTAAGGTAAGGAAATTCTTTTATTACAGAATAAACAAATTTTGTCATTGAAGAGGTGACATTTGAGCAGGCAGGTATGTGTACCTTAGGTGACCCTGTTAATAAATAAAGTGATCAGGATAATTTTTGCTGTGGTCTGAATGTTTGTGACCCTACCAAACTTCATATGTTGAAATCCTAACCACCAAAGGTGATGGTATTAGTAGGTCGGGTCTTCCGAAGGTGCTTAAATCATGAAGGTGATGCCTTAATGAATGGGGGTAGTGCCTTTAGAAAAAAGGCTCTAGAGAGATTCCTCACCCTTTCCTCGATGGGAAGACACACTGAGAAGGTGCCAACTTATAAACCAGGAGGAGGGCCCTCAACCAAATGTGACCATGCTGTGGTACCTTGATCTTGGGCTTCCCAGCCTCCAGAACTGTGAACAGTAAGATTCTGTTGTTTATAACCTACCAAGTTTGTGGTATTTTGTTACAGCATTCCAAATGGACTAAGACAACCTTGTTGATTATTTGATGCAGTATTGAAAATTATTTACTTAAATAGGTTAATCATTCTGCTTTGTGTTCCTGACATTTTACATTTTTTCTTCATGTAATACCAAAGGCTGCCTCAATCTAAAATCTGAATGAATAATTTGGATGATACAACTACCCTTGGCCAAATAAAAATGATATTTATTCCAAAACAGGAGCTCAAGAAGAGTTTCCAAGACCTTCCAGTGGTTTAACCTTGTCTTGACTTAAGGGATTCGGTTTGACTACATTGAGTGTGCTGATTAAGGTGGCTGCCCTGGTTCTCACATAGCCATGTCTTAGTGTGGGAAAGAAAAGCCTTCGGTTTCTTCTCTTCTCTCTCTCACCTTTCTCTTAAACAAACCAAAAAATTATTAAAATATAAATATCAAAGTATACATATCCTAACTATACAGCTTGACATATTTTCACAAACTGAATCTATTTGACATCTAGCAGCCAGATCAATAAACAGAATGTAATTAGCACCCAAAAGGTCTCTCATGGTTGCCTTTTTCATAACTACCTTCTCCAAGTGTAACTAGTTGTATAATTTTACATTTCTAACATTTTAGATTAATTTTGCCTGTTTTGAACTTTAAATGGAACCACATACTAAGTACTATCTTGTGTTGGTTTCTTTTACTCCTTATGTTTGTGAGATTCACAGCCTTTTTTTGTGTTTGTGTATAGAATTACTTTCATTGCTTTATAGTATTCTATTGTCCATTCTACTATTGATGAGCATTTGAATAGCAGCCAGTTTGGGGTTATTGTGAACAGTAGTACAATGAACATTCTAGTACCTATCTTTTAGTGATCATATACCTGCATTTCTTTTAGATATACAGGGGTGGACAAAAGTAGGTTCACAGTTATAATAAAGATAAATAATACAATAATTAGTAAATAATAATACAAGAATAAACTCTGTGTTTTGCATACTCACAACTGTAAACCTACTTTTGCCCACCCCTGTATAGACATTTCAATAGGAAAAGATGCTTTTCCCTATTTATAATAAGGAAAGAAGTTTTTCTTGACATTCTGTGTCCAATTTCTTTTCAAGCCTTATTGATCACTGTTGAGCCATATGCCCATCTGCTATTTGTAGCAGGCCCTGGAAAAGAAAATAGCCAGTGATGTGCCATTAAGCAGTCAGTTCTCTGCACGAGGATTCATGAAGTGGAGCAGACCTACAGCGTTTGCCATTTCCCTGGTGTAAATACTCCCACCATGGCCAATTTAAGGTACTGATGTTACATCCAGCAGCTAAGCAAAGCAGCTCTTAAGCTAGGGTCAGCTGTCTTCAGCATACCACTGGCTCTCATTTTTACCCTTTATAGTGGAAGTTTGGCCTTGTCAGAAAAGAATAGGATGGCAGAAGGGTTGAGAAGATTTTTCTGTAGACAACCAGAGTTTCTGCATCAATTATTGAATTATTGCCATGGATATATTAATAAACCACTATTGTAACCCAATTATTATTTTTATAAACTTTTGACTATTGAAAAAATAGGCTTTTAGAGACTGTTATTATAGACTAGTCTTATGCTACATTAATAAATAACCCCAAATTACAGCAGCTCAACACAGTTCATGTCTCACTCATACCATTCCCACTGTAGCTCAAGCAACTTCCCTGCAGCTGTTCTCAATGCAGTGATTTAGCAGCCCAGGCTGCGTCTGTGTTTTGACTCCTTATTTCAGCACTCAGGCTCCATGGTCACTGCTGAAGCAAAGAGACAATGAGGACTATGCTGGGATTTGTATGAGCTTCAGCTCAGAAGTGACTTGTCACTTCCACTCAGAGGTCACTCATTGGCCAGAACTAGTTACTTGGTTCCTTTCAACTGCAAGGGCAATTAGTAAATGTGGGAGAACACATGGATATTTGATGCACTTTAAATGCCTCTGCCACAGAGACCATCCACTAAGGGCCATTTGTTATTTTTTAAATTAATTTCTATACATTTCCATCCTTGCATATATCTGAATTATTCTAAAAAATAACTGATACCTACACTCAAAGAATTACCCACTAGTAATGCATTTTCTCAGAAAATAGAAGAAACTCTTTATCAAGCAATAATGGGATTAATTGTAATTAAGACTATTTTCTGTATGAGTTAATGGGATTTTGTATTGGACTCTTCCTTCAGGCTATATAATGCTTTAAACGTAATGCTCATTTTGCAAACACCATACTCATGATTGATCTATGCAAGAGTAAACAATAGATACTAAAACCGCTGGGTTAAAGTTTGTTGGGCAACAGAATATTTACACAGTCTTAAAAGCATCACCTACAGATTATTTATTACTTACAAAAGGAAAAGATATCATTAAAATGGAGAGATTGCCTTTTCAAATGTAATATTGCCAATAATGGAACAAACTGAACCCATGTGGTTCATAAGATGCATTGAGAAAGGATTTAATGTCATTTATGCAGAATTTCTAACTAAACTGTTAAATCTGAATGCAATTATGAGGAAAAAATTGGACAAACCAAATTGAGTACCATCCTAGAAAAACTCAGATGTACTCTTAGAATGTCAATGTCATGAAAATCAATACAGTGTCCTAGAGTGGAAGAGTCTCAGGAACCTTGATAACTAAGTGCAGGGTGTGGCACTGGATTGGGTCCTGAAAAAAAATCAAGCTATAAAGGACATTATTGGGACAATTTGCAAACTTTGATTATAGACTATATGAGGTCTGTCCAGGAAAAGTCCAGTCATTGTTAATATAATGAGAACGGTTTGCATGACATCAAGGTAACCTAGCAGTCAAGGAGAGTGGACTGGAATGCGCTTGCATGAACAATGACAACTTCACTGTACTAGTCAGTGGGGGCAGTAGATGCTGTTGAGTGAGCATGTGTACTGTGTGGCTATAGCATTCAAAATGACTGAGCAAGTAGAGCAAGGAATCTGTCTCAAGTTTTGCTTTAAGCTTGAACATTCCTCTGACGAAACTATTCAGATAATTCAAAAGACTGCAACCCTGGGCAACTGGTGATTGACAGCTTCATCACAACAACACCCTGCTCAGGTATCACATCTCGTGCAGAGTTTTTTGTGAAACATCAAATCACCCAGGTGACTCAGCCCTTCTATAGCCCAGATTTGGTACACTGAGACTTCTGACTTTTCTTAAAACTAAAATCCCCTTTGAAAAGGAAGAAATTTCAGACCATTGATGATATTCAGGAAAATATGATGGGGCAACTGATGATGATTGGGAAAACTGCGTGAGGTTCCAGGGTGCCTACTTTGAAGGGGACTGAGGTGTCATTGTTCTATGTATAGTGTTTCTTGTATCTTTGTATCTTCAATAAATGTTTCTATTTTTCATATTACATGGCTGGATACCTTCTAGACAGACCTCCTGTACTAGAAAATAACATTGTATTAATGTTAAATTTTCTAAATACAATCAGTATATTGTGGTCATGTTTTAGAATGCTTTTTGTCTTAAAGAAATATGCTGAATATTTATGAGTGAAATGTCATATCTGCAGATAACTTTCAAATGGTTACCAAAAAAGTCTATGCATATATTATATACATATATGTGTATAAGTATCTGTATAATTATGTATACATTTAGATACACACATACACATAAGGAAAGACAGAGAAAGCAAATGTGGAAAAATGTTAACCTTTGAATGTAGGTAAAGATTACATGGGCATGAATCCTCTACTCCTACAACTTTTCTATAGTTTTCCAATGTTTCAATAAAAAGTTGAGAAAATACTGTTCATTCCACTTATTCTGAAGTTTCATAACTTCATTCTATAATATTTTGGCAAAACATCAACCTTATTGTGATCAACTTCACTGTATTGTTTACATGTATATGTCTATAATCAGGTAAATATTGAAGTTCTAGAGGAAGGACTCTTAGCAGTCACCCTTACTGTGAAGGTGCCTGAAACAAGGGAAAGATATTGTCCAGAAGCAGAGAAGGCCGTATGTGGTTTTAATGTGACATCTTGCCTGGGACCTGATAAAAAATAATGAGATCAGGGAGAGAGTAAAGCTGAATGAAGTTAATTCCCCCCTTTATCATTTCTATCAGTTCATATCAGCCTGCAATACTACCTGAAATTGGGGGGAAAATCTTTGTCTAATTTTTGAATGACAGTAGTGGTACTTTGCATGCTTATGCTATAAGGAAAGTTCCTTAGCATAACGTGTAGTGCTAAATGAATAAGCTGTCTTTTTAGAACAGGCCCTGTAATTTCATGGGAGAAGTAGCAATATCAGATGAACTTCAAAAAGAAGCCGAATATGCATTTTCTCTAAAACATCAAAACTCAGGAAATCTGTGCTGGAAACATCTAGGATACTTTCTGGCCATTCTGTCAGAAGTAGAGTGATGGATTTGTAGAAGTAATATTCACAGTGGCCTTTTTGTGCGTCATAATCTGAATGAGAGAACCCCAGATATGTGTGGGATAGTTTTGCTCAAAGATGAAAACAAGAACCATCTTTTGGGTTTTTCCCAGAATGGATTTTCAATTAAACTAGTCATTCAGCTCTTAGTACTGGACTTCAGGTGAGTAGCACTTCTGCTCACATGTTTTAAGGTGTTTTCATTATTTTTTCATTGCTCTGAAAGTCTAGAATGAGCTTTTTAAGCTTCTCTTTTCTTCTTTTTGGTTCTACTTTTTGAAACATATTTTAAAAATGAAAGCTCTCATTATTTGCAGTAAATATGCCTCATATGGCTGGAACAGTGGCTGCCACAGCTACTCAAGGAAACCACATGGAAAGGGCATCCATGCTGTTTGATTTAATTACAGATATCTAAATACCCTTCAATACAAGCTCCAGAAAAAATTGAGGGCGGGGGACACCTCCCAGTAGGGGAGCAGCTTATTGCAATATGGAGCTGTATACTTACCTAAAAGTTTTTGACTAAAAGGCTCATAGAAAAGAGAATATATATATTATGACCTGAGTGTAAACCTTAAACTTAGAGCTTAAAATAGTCTCCTGGAGTCTTAGAAGATCCTCTTTTCAATGACCCAACATTCTGGGAGTCATTCCCAGCTGTGTTTGGGTAAACATTGTAACAGCATTACTGTAGGCTTTACAAAGGATCCGTTCAGGGGACCAGAAGCACTTGCTTCTGTACCCTGTACCATGGACAGCATCTACACTCAAGGTGTGGCATTGTGTAGAGCAGAGCTACTCAAAATTCAGTTCACATTTATCTTCACCCAGAAAGTTGTTAGAGGGGAGAGGGAAAGGAATTCCAGGGGAGAAGGGAAGGGTTTACAGGAACAAATATAGAGGACACATGGACAAAACTAGGGGGGTTGGGAAGGGGAGGGAGGAGGGGAGAAATGGGTGGGTGGGCTGGAATGGGAATAAAGGATAGAAACTGTACTGAATAAACTAAAATGAAAAAATTTAAAAAAGTTGTTAGGGATGCTAATGGATCCCACCTACTGGGTCAGATTGTCTTGGGCTAGGACCCAGGTAAGTGTGTTTTAACAGCCTCTCCCAGATCATTTTGTGAAGACTAAATACCTTAGATTTCTAACAGGTGTGAGGTAACAATCAGACATATAACTACTGAACACTTCTCCAAAGATAATCATGATAATCTGTACCTTTTGCCAAAGAAAAGTTGTTTCCCAAAATGCAGATGGACGAACACATTTATCTACAAGATATGATATAGAAATAGGTTCTTTTTTAAAAATATATTTTATTGATTATGGTATTGCAGTTGTCCCATTTTCCCCCCTTTACTGCCCTCCCCCCTGCACACCCCCTCACACCCACATTCCCCCACTTTAGTTCATGTCCATGGGTTGAACATATAAGTTTTTTGGCTTCTACATTTCCTATACTATTCTTACCCTCCCCCTCTCTATTTTCTACCTACCATCTATGCTACTTATTCTCTGTACCTTTTTCCCCTCTCTCCCCCTCCCCTGTTAATAACCCTCCATGTGATCTCCATTTCTGTGGTTCTGTTCCTGTTCTAGTTGTTTGCTTAGTTTGCTTTTGTTTTTGTTTTAGGTGTGGTTATTAATGATTGTGAGTTTGTTGTCATTTTACTGTTCATATTTTTTTATCTTTTTTTCTTAGATAAATCCCTTTAACATTTCATATAACAAGGGCTTGGTGATGATGAACTCCTTTAACTTGACCTTATCTGAGAAGCACTTTATCTGACCCTCCATTCTAAATGAAAGCTTTGCTGGATAGAGCAATCTGGGATGTAGGTCCTTGCCTTTCATGATTTGGAATACTTCTTTCCAGCCCCTT
>JAPYXV010003661.1:0-12045 GCA_028533065.1 Trachops cirrhosus
GTCAGTGACCAGAAGGGAGAGGGGAGGGAATTCCAGGGGAGAAGGGAAGGGTTTACAGGAACAAATATAGAGGACACATGGACAAAACTAGGGGGGTTGGAAAGGGGAGGGAAGAGGGGAGGAATGGGTGGGCAGGCTGGAATGGGAATAAAGGATAGAAACTGTAATGAATAAACTAAAATAAAAAAATTTAAAAAAATCCATGCTAAACCTTCCAAGGATAGTGTAACTGGTTCAACTACTTTTGCCTTTTCATTTGCAAATATCCCTCTTCTGTGATGTGATTAGCAGCATTGGCTCCTTTGTTTTCTATAAAAGGTAACCACCTAAAGTGAACCTGTGCATAGTAAATGAGGACTATCATGTAATGTGCTCAGGGAGATAGAAATAAAGGCCTGTCTCCTATTCAAGTACTAACCAGGCCCGACCCAGCTTAGCTTCCGAGATCAGAGGAGATCGGGTGCGTTCAGGGTGGTATGGCTGTAGACAGCAATTCCACTGCTGGGACTATATCCTAAGAACCCTGAAACACCAATCCAAAAGAACCTATGCACCCCAATGTTCATAGCAGCACAATTTACAATAGCTAAGTGCTGAAAGCAACCTAGGTGCCCATCAGTAAATGAATGTATCAAAAAACTATGGTACATTTACACAATGGAATTCTATACAGCTGAAAGAAAGAAGGAGCTCATACCCTTTGCAACAGCATGGATGGAGCTGGAAAGCATTATGCTGTTGTGGAAAAATCACTCACACACAGTTGGAATGGTGGAGCACAAACTTTATTACATGTGGGCTCAGAGGGGCCAAGCAAACCTCCAAATTCTGAGCAACCAGGTGTAGGATTAATTATACTTTTATAATCGAGGAGCAAGTTACAGAGCAGGAAGCGATAAATTTAGTTATAGAGACAGGAGCTAATTAGACTAAGTTTTCAAGAACAGAAAGCAATAAACTATAAAGACAGCTGATTATTTGCTTATCTAAGACTCTGCTCCTACTGAAGCGTTACAGAATTCATCTTCACTTGACACTTCTTTTATCTTAGCCTGCTTGATTCCCCCCTTTGATGCTTAGACAGCATATTCGCTTGTCTGAGCATCACTCGTCTGCAATTTTTGATATTGGTATTGTTGGAGGGAGAGTATCTTAGTTGTTGCTTTCCGAACTACTGTAGCTTCTAGCTGTTGTAACAGGGATCGGAGCAGACATGGTCCTAAGGTCAGAACCAAGAATAATATTAGAAGTGGGCCGAGGATCGGGGTCAGCAAGGAAAATAAGGTAGACTGCCACCAGGTAGTATCCTGGGAGGAGTAGTCTGAGGTCTTTAGCCTCTTCTGTATTTCTTTTAATTTATTTATGTTTTCTTCTACTACTCCGCTCTCGTTAACATAGTAGCAACACTCTTCCTGTAACAACAGGCAGGTTCCCCGCCTTCCCTCAGTAAGCAAGTCTAGGGCCCAACGGTTCTGCTGGACTACTCGCGCTAGCGAAGTAATCTGTCGCTGCAGTGATACCATGGAGTTGGCTGCAGCCTCCATGGCCTCGTTTAACTCATCCCTTAACTGTTGTTTTGACTGGAGACTTACGGCTAGTCCAGTTCCTCCTATGCCAGTACTGGCTATGGAAGTGGCAAAGCTGAGTCCTACCAGTAGTGGCAGAAAAACTGCCCATTTCTCTCTTCTGGGGGTGAGAAGGGCACCTAGTTCCCTGGGCTGGTAGAGAATTAACTGGGGAGCTAGGGCCACTAGGTGGCAAGGCTTGCCTTGTGTACAGTTGTAGATCTGGGAGAGAGTCCCATTACACCAGAAAGAGTCCAGGTGGGCTCTTCAGGAAGGTGGAGGACACTCTGCTGCACCAGGTCTGATTATATTGTGTCCTATTTACCAGGTAGAGGGGAACTCAAGAAAGAGCTGGTGATCCCTCTGGCGGATTGCTAGTGGCGATGGGAGTCCCAGATGCCGAGACAGCTGTTAAGGGTGATCTGGTTAAGGAGGCACATAGGAAGCAATCAGTGTAGTTCCCTGGGCTAGACAAATTTAACAGCTCTGTCCCTTTCTGTATCAGGTTTACCCATGAAAAGGGCTTTTCTGGATCTCGGAACTGTCTTGCGATTTCTTTTTCCTTTTCAGTGATTGTCTGCTGTGCCTGCTGGATCAATTTTGGGCCCGAGAAGGTTACTTCTTGGGATATATATATATATATATATATATATATATATATATATATATATATATCTCCTACTGGCCCAGAGTGGAGACTACTGACATAGAGTTTTCCCCTTACTCCTCTTTCCCATATTTTGTCATCTGGGTTCTTTATAGCTACTGATATTTCTCTGCCATTTGTAATGTGGGCCTGGCAGCCTCGGTATGGGCAACCTCCATAGATCTCTGGCCACCTTTTACAGTAGTCTTGGGTTTGGTCTACTAGGAGGCATATGTAGGGATTTCTAAACCAAACCCACCCATCTAGAGTTTTCAGATTCTGTGAAGGGAGTGTAATTACTGTTCCAGGTTTACAATTATCCTTCAGACAGGGGTGCACTTTAACATTGTGTGTGATGACATCTCCTTCCTTATATGTTTCCATGGGGCGCCTCTCTCATCGGCCCCTAATGTTGGTCCGACCAGGGTAATTAAGATTAACAGATACATAATATTACAGAAAACAATAAACCCCTAGGAAAGTTGAGACTACACAATAAAACAAAATTGCTATCCCAATGTTCTCTCCTAGTGTCCACTCTTCAGGCATAGTGGATGCTAGTCCTATGCCCAAGATCCCGGCTACCAGCATGATCAGGACTAGAAATTCAGCTGGGCATTTGTCCATCTTAGTCTGCCAACACTACTTCCCACTGGTCTGTTGTGGCTGGCCTGCATCGTCTCAACCTCAGTGGGCACAGTGAGGGTGGCTTGGCGTTGTCTTCTCGAGGTGGGTCAGGCTTGGCAGAGCTGCCTTCACTTGGGAATGGTGGATCCACGGTGTTATTCCTGCAACCTTCAAGGCAGTAGGAGTGGTTAAAAGTACTAGATGGGGGCCTGTCCATACAGGTCGGAGGGGTTCCCTTTTCCAGTCTTTTACCCATACATATTGTCCTGGCCGGTGGGGGTGCGCTGGCCCCCCTTGGGGTTTTGGTTCGAACCCTAACCGGGCTTCTTTTATCTGATCTAGGGTTTTCCCCAGCTGCTTTAAATATGCTCTCTGCCCATTTCTCCCTGTACTGACATGTTGGTGCCTCCTATTATCTTTGTTATAGGAGTGGGCCTTCCATATACTAATTCATAGGGGGTATATCCTGCCTGATTCGGGGTGCTTCTTACCTGGAGTAAGGCTATTGGTAGCAAATGTGTCCAGGGAAATCTAGTTTCCTGGCAGAGTTTTGCCAGGGTCTCCTTTAATGTCCTGTTCATTCTTTCTACCTTCCCTGAACTCTGGGGACGGTAGGCAGTATGTAGCTTCCACTTTATGTTTAATGACTTAGCTAATTCTTGCACCACCTGGGAAACAAAAGCTGGTCCATTGTCACTCCCTAAGCTTAAGGGCAGTCCATGTCGGGGAATTATTTCTCTGAGTAGGACCTTGCCTACTTCTCTGGCTCTCTCTGTTCTGGTGGGGAAAGTTTCGACCCAACTGGAAAAAGTACATATTAGAACAAGTAGATATTTGTATCCCTGGCTTGGCTTGACTTCTGTGAAGTCTATTTGCAGGTCTTCTAGGGGCTGGGTCCCCTGATGTTGTATCCCAGGTGGAACTCGGTTATTCCCTGATGCATAGTTCCTGGCACATGTTTCACACCTGGCTGCAGTACTAGTGCATAGCGTGGCAAGGTTAGGTATATACAAATACCTCTGGAGCAAGTTTTCTAGCACCGTTTTCCCTAATGGGTCAGGGCATGACAGTTCTGGACCACCTGCCCTGCTTGGCTCTGGGGCATGTAAATCCTCCCGTCAGGGAGCCTCCATAGGCCTTCTGAGGTCCTGCTCGCCTTGGCCTGTTTGGCCCATTGCTCCTCAGCTGGTTGGTAGTCCTGGTTACTTAAAGAGGAGCTGATTAGGGGACCTGCGATGGACCTTTGGGGGCTTTGCCTTCTGGCAGCCTCTTTTGCTGCCTGATCTGCAAGCCAGTTTCCCACGGCCTCCTCTGCATCGCCTTTGACATGTCCCTTACACTGTATTACCACTATCTGGGTTGGCTCCCATACTGCCTCCAAGAGTCGGGGGATCTCAGTCTTATTCTTTATTTCCTTTCCCTCAGCAGTCAACAGCCCTCTCTCTTTATATATCGCCCCATGTATATGGAAGGTGGCAAAAGCATATTTGGAGTCAGTATATATATTGGCCCTTTTCCCCTTATTCAGTTTTAAAGCTCAAATGAGGGCGTAAAGTTTGGCTCTCCGTGCCGACCACCCAGAGGGTAGGGGTCCTGCTTCAAGGACCTGGTCTCTGGTAGTCACAGCGTACCCAGCAATCTGCTCTCCCCTCTTGGTCACCGAACTACTCCCATCCGTGTACAGCTGGAGGTCCCATTGGGACAGAGGCCAGTCCTTTAGATCTGGTTGACTGGGATATACCTGGTCCGTAACATCTTCACAGTCGTGATCTGGCTATCCAGTTTCAGAGGGCAGGAAGGTGGCCAGATTGATCTTACGCACGGTTTTAAGGTGTACCCGGGGATTTTCTTGTAAAATTCCTTGGTATTGGGTGAGCCGGGGATTGGACAGCCACCTGTGTCCTTGGCCCTCTAGGAGGCTATGTACTGCATGTGGTACAAAGAGGCTTATCTCCTGTCCCAGGGTGAGTTTGTCCACCTCCTGGAGGAGGGTGACAGCAGCCGCTATGGCCCACAAACATGGGGGCCATCTGGCCACCACATCATCCAGCTGCTTTGAGAGGTAAGCTACTGGATGTTGCCACGGCCTGACCTCCTGAGTTAAGACCCTGAGAGCCACCTTCCCTTTTTCATGGACATAGAGGGAGAAAGGCTTGTCAGGGTTAGGCAGGCCAAGGGCTGGAGCGCTTACCAAGAGTTCTTTTATTCTTTTAAAAGCGTCCTGCTGTTCTGCTCCCCATTCGAATAGAGCAGTTTCTGGTCCTTTAAGGGCTTGGTATAGCGGTCTCGCAATTTCCGCATACCCCGGGATCCGTATCCGACAAAACCCTGCGGCCCCTAGAAACTCTCCGAGTGGCCTTCTGGTGGCGGGGCTAGGCTGTTGGCTGATTACAGCCCTCTTCTCCGCTCCTAAGGCTCTCTGCCCTTTACTTATCCTAAAACCCAGATATCGGACTTCTTTCTGGCAAAGCTGGACCTTTTTCCTGGACACCCGGTATCCTTTGGTGGCTAGGAGCTGGAGTAAGGCCCACGTACCTTCTCGACATTCCCTTTCCCCTGGGCCTGCTAATAGCAAGTCATCTACATACTGGAGTAGGACCAGGCCAGGACGTTCCCCTGAAAATGACCGCAGGTCCCGGGCTAACACTTCACTGAATATGGTGGGGGAGTTCTTGAAGCCCTGGGGTAGCCTGGTCCAGGTCAGTTGGGTTTTGGTGCCGGTGTGTGGGTCCTCCCACTTGAAAGCGAATATCGGCTGGCTTGCAGGGACCAGGGGAATGCAGAAGAAAGCGTCCTTTAGGTTGAAGCAAGTAAAATATGAGGCAGTTGGGGGCAACTGGCTCAGCAGGGTGTATGGATTTGGCACCATGGGGTGTAGGGTCAGGGCAACCTCATTGACCAGCCCTAAGGTCCTGAACTGGGCGATACCCTGACCCATCTGGCTTTTTTACCAGGAGGAGCAGTGTGTTCCACTGTGATTGGCACGGTATTAATATTCCCTCAGATAGGTACTTGTTAATTGTCCCCGAAATGCCTAGTCCGGCCTCTTTGGGTATGTGATATTGCTTCAGGCAGCGGGGCTGAGCCCCTGGCTTTAAGTCTATTATCACCAGGGTGCATCTGATGGCAAGTTGGTGGGTTCCCCTCTGCCCAGACATCAGGAAATTCTTCCACAAGGGGGTCCAAATCGGGGGGTCCCTTAACCTTCTCATGGATCTGGTATTCTTCCTCCCGGGACATGACAAGAGCGATTATACTGGACTTGCCTAATTCTAGCGTGGCTTGCCCGGAAGAGTGGAAGACCACCCGGGCTGCTAATTTGCTTAAAAGGTCTCTGCCTAGGAGGGGTACAGGGCACTCAGGCAGATAGAGGAATTCGTGGCGGACTTGGTGTCTCCCTAGTTCGACTGTCCAGGCCTGGCAAAATCCTTGCACTTCGTTGGATTGCCCTGTAGCCCCTATAACAGAAAGCTCTCGGCCTGATAGCGGGTCTATGGGTGCTGTGACTACAGAGTGCTCCGCCCCGGTGTCTATCATAAAGTCCAATGATTGGCCCCCTACTTTTACTCGGACCACAGGCTTGTGGTGGCCAAGTTTTATCGAGCCCCGTCTGGCTCATTCAGTATCCAGTCCTGCCAGGCTGAGGATACCTGGGGCTGGGGGAAGTGGAGAAGCTTCCTTTTTCTTTCGGTTTGGGCACTCTTGCTTCCAGTAGCCTCTTTCCTTGCAATAAGTACACTGGTCCTTCTCTAGCTTAAAATGTCCCTTCTGCCCTCTCTTTGGCGGGCCCTTTGTTGGGGCCATCAGGGCGGCTGCTAATAAGACCACCTTCTTCTTCTGTTTTTCTAGGGCCGCTGCCTCCGCAGTCAAAGGGCACAGATGCTGCTAGATGTCTCCCTCTGTGCTGTGTGTCCATGGACTGTCCCCACTCCACTGAACCCTTTTCCTCTTGGTGATGGGGGTGAAGGGCGAGCCATCTACAATTTTTTTATTTCCCATCAAGAATAGGGCTTTTAAAGACTCAGCTATTTTGGTGGAAATCTCTGCTGTGAGGGTGAGCCCTCTCCATTGTCATGGCCATTATACAGTGGCCTCCAGAGGGACAAGCAACCAGTAAGCATGGGGACAAGTCCCCACCCTGATACTCACCCTCATCCTGACACACTTACACACCAATCATTCTTGTTATATTCACTCAAAATACTCTGCCTGCAGCTGCTTCAGGTACCTGGTAACTGCTTTTATGTCAATTAAGATGTCTGTCACCTAGCTCCCCAATTTCTCTAGTAATGACCCAGCCAGAGTCCACAGTCTTAGTGGGTGCACACTGCCCCTGTGCATTTGCCACTTCATCTTTATTTCCCCCAGTGACTTCAAGTATCCAGGTTATAAGTCTTTTATAGTAACGTAAGTCATTTAAGTTACATTTCTTTTCCACTTAAGTGGCATCATCACCCACAAAAAAACTTTAATGCATGGAGTCAGAAGATGGTGATGAGGAAGATGGAAGCAGAGTCCACTTCCCTCTGCACACAGGTGGAACATCTAGGTGATCTTCTGAGGAACAGAGTGAACAGCCAATGATACCCCAGCATATATGAAGGTGGAGGCCAATATTGCAGAGGACATTGAAAAACAGATGATAAGGAGATTGCTTTGAGATGGTAAGGTCCCTGGGACCAGTGTGGGGACCAGGGCTGCTGCAGCCCCAGGCCAAGTGCCTACAGAGCCTGCCACAGGATTCTTGGAAGGCACACTACTCTAGGTCATGTACTTCCTATTCTTGTTATTCAGATCACATAGATTCTGTCATACGATTGTGTTCCAGTATTACTGTAAATAATTGTTGTTCCATACAATTGTAAATACTATACAGCACCCCTCCCAGATTTTAGTCCATTTCACTGTCTTCTGGAACTGTATTATTGTTGTGGTTAACTCTATTCTCTCACACACTGTCCATGTTTTCTATCCTTTATTGTCATCATATCTCATAATCTGAACTCCCACAAGCTCACTGTTTTCTTAATTCAACTCACAATCCTTCCCCCATAACAAGAGTCTCATCTTTTTTCCACACTTTCTAAAAAATGGCTAGTTGGGTGAAATATCATAGTTAACTCTGTACTTATCCAAAGGATCTCCTATCACTTCTTTACAGATTGGTACTTTAAGTCACCTAGAATACATTCCTGCTGTCTTAATCCATTTTGCCTTCCCCTCCAACTGATCACATAAAAAAGTAAGTGGGAGCTGTGAACACCAGTATACCTGCTGGAAGAGAGAGCCCACCAACAAAGGAGCCATCAGCAGATAACAAAGGAAGATGGCGAGGGAGTGAGCGGAAGCAACACTAACCTCCAACCAATCAAATTGGAATTACAACTAAATGGTGGACAAATTACCCAGATAAACAACTGAACAATAGTGAGAGAGAAGCATCAAAACCTTGGAAAGATAGAAGAACCAACTTCGACACAACCTGTCAGCAACTGCACAACAACATATAAGACATGGTAGGCAGAGTGACACACAGTTAACCATCTGGAGGAAAGTACTGACCAAAGAAAGACCCAAGAGAAATCAAAACACAAAGACATACAGGGAGCCAAAATAAATGACAGCGTAAGACTAGCTAATTCAGATCAAGGAGACTGCACTACTGAATCTCACAGGTCTCCTACCATACAAGTTCACACCACAAATCCATGGAGTCAGAACAGATCAATTTAAGAAGCAGAGGATAACAAGAAGAGTCTCACAAACAAGGGGAACACAAAGAAACAAACTCCAAAAGAAAGAAAAGGAAGAAGCCTCAGAAAGAATTCTAAATGAAAGAGAGGCAAGTCAACTCTCAGATACTGAGTTCAAAGCAATGGTTATAAGGAAGCTCAAAGAGCTCACAAAGAATGACCAAAAACTACAGGGAAACTACAATGAACACACTGCAAACTATATCAACATGAAAATAGAAATAGAAACTGTAAGCAAGGGTCAAGAGGAAATGAAGACTACAATTTCTGAATTGAAGAACACAGTGGAAGAAATCAAAAGAAGGCTAGATAAAGCAGAGGACTGAATCAGCAAGCTGTAGGACAAATTAGACAAAAAAACAAACAAACAAAAAAAAAACAACCAGAAAGAGCAAGAAAAGAAAAAAAACTCTGAGAAAGAACAAAGACATGTTAAGGGAACTGCAGGACAACATGAAATATAACAACATCCATATAATAGGGATACAAGAAGGAAAAGAAGAAGAACAAGGTAAATAAAACCTGTTTGAAACCGTAATGATGGAAAACTTCCCTAATTTGATAAAAGAAAAAGTCACACAAATCCAGGAAACACAGAGAGTCCCAATCAAGAGGAATCCAAAGAGGCCCACTTCAAGACACATCATAATTAAAATGGCAAAATTCCAAGACAAAGAGAGAATCTTAAAGGTGGCAAGGAAGAAACAGGAAGTAACACATAAGGGAGCCCTGATAAGACTAGCAGCTGACTTCTCAAAGGAACCACTCCAAGCCAGAAGGGAAGGGGAGAAATATTCCAAGTAATGGAAAACAAAGGCTTGCAACCAAGACTACTCTATCCAGCAGGCTCTCAATTAAAATAAAAGGCAAAATAAAGAGTTTTCCAGACAAAAGAAGCCTCAAAGAATACACTTCCTCCAAATCAACTCTGCAAGAGATACTAAAGGGTCTGCTTTAAGAAAAGGGGGAAAAAAGAGTGAAAGAGAGAGAGGAACAACGTTATGAAAAAATGACAATGTAGAAGTAATAACATAACCATATGAATAATAACTGTAAATGTAAATGGAGTAATTGCTACATTTAAAAGATATAGAATAGCTGAATGGATAAGAAAACATGACTCACATATATGCTTCCTATAAGAGATGCATCTCTGAACAAAACACCCACACAGACTGAAATGAAGGGCTGGACACAAATACTCCAGACAAATGACAGGAAAAAAGGCTGGGGTAGCAATACTCATATCAGACAAAATAGATTTCAAAAAGGGGCCATAAAAAGAGACCCAGAAGGTCACTTTATTCTACTCAAAGGAAGAATCTACCAAGAAGATATAAACATTGTAAATATATATGAACCCAACATAGGAGCACAAAAATACATAAAGAAAATCTTGGAGGACTTCAAAAAATATATAGACAGCAACAGAATTATAGTAGGGGATTTCAATACCCCGCTGTCAAAAATGGATAGATCTTTCAATCAAAATAACAACAAAGATATTGTGGTATTGAACGATGTCCTAGATCAAATGGACTTAACTAATATATATAGAGAGCCTTTCATCCCAAAGAAGCAAATACACATTCTTTTCAAATGAACATGAAACATTCCAAAGACTGACCACATGATAAGACACAAAACAAGCCTCAAGAAATTCATGAAAATTGAAATCATATCAAGCATTTTCTCTCACCACAAAGGACTGAAACTAGAAACTATCCTCAACTCAAGGAAAAGACTCAAAAACACTCAAACTCATGGAGATTGAAGAGCATGCTATTAAATAATGAATGCCATACAAATATCAAGGCCGAAATCTGAAAGTTTCTGGAAACAAATGAAAATGAATTCACAATAATCTAAAACTTATGGGACACAGAGAATGCAGTCCCGAGAGGGAAGTTCATAGTGATACAGGCTTATCTAAAAAAATAGAAACATTTTATATAAAGAGCCTAACTCTACATCTACAAGACCTGGAGGAACAAAAACAAACAAAGCCCTGAGCAAGTAGAAAGGAACAAATAGAAAAATCAGACCAGAATTAAATTACATAGATCCTAAAGGAACAATCTAAGGATCAATAAATCCAGGAGGTGGTTCTTTGAAAAGACAAACAAAAATCAACAAGCCTTTAAGCAGACTCATCAAGAAAAAATGAGAGAGGATCCAAATAAACACAATCAGAAATGAAAGAGGAGAGATTACAACTGATACCACAGCAATACAAAGGATTGTAAGAAATTACTACAAAGAATTATATGGCAATAAATTTGAAAACCTAGGTGAAATGGACAAATTTCTACAAAAATATAATTTTCCAAACTCAATGAAGAAGCAGAAAGCTTAAACAGACCAATAATGGCAGACAAAATTGAAGCAGTAATCAAAAAACCCCCAACCCACAAAAGCCCTGTATCAGATGGTTTCACAGGAGAATTTTACAAAACATTTAAGGAACAGCTAACCCCTATCCTTCACAGACAATTCAAAAAAATCCAAGAGGATGGAAGACTCCCAAACTCTTTTTATGAAGCCAGCATCATACTAATCCCAAAACCAGGTAAAGACATAACCATGAAGGAAAACTTCAGGCTAATATCACTGATGAACACAGACACTAAATTCCTCAACAAAAATATTGGTAAACGGCATCCAGAAACACATTAAAAAGACAATACACTTTGATCAAGTGGGATGCATCCTAGGGGTACAATATTTTCAAGTCAATAAATGAAATACATTACATAAAGAAAGGAAAGGATCTGGGAAAGAAGGCGGCATGGTAGGAGGGAGCACACGCCACCTCCCGCTTCAAAAGACAGGAAAACCTAACCATACTACAGAGGACATTGCAGCATGCATGAAAATAAGAAATCAAAATTGTAGCGGACATGGAAAGACCAGACGGTAAGGAGACTACTGCAGGATAATAACAGCCCAGGGATCAGTGTGGGGAGCAGGGAGGTTGCAGCCCCAGCCCCAGAGCCCTGGGAGCTGCCCCAGGGCTCCAGGAGCTGCGCCAGGGCTCTCGGGGTGGGGGAGCTGGGTGATCTGCTCCCTCCCAGGCCAAACCAGGGCTGATCGGGAGACCTCTGAGCAAGCTTTGGGGAAGATCACAGCCCAGCCAGTGGAGCCAAAGATGGCAGGACCTTGCGTGGGCGCCCCAACCCAGAGAGAGTTATTTTTTGGGTAAATGGCTTGGTGCCTACAGCCGTGAGCATGAAAAAGCACGGGCGTTCTGTGGGATCTCCCGTGCCCAGGCCGGGATTTGGGGGGAGGCTCGAGTCCCCCAAAATCCACAGCGTAAACACCCGTGAACCTGGAAGCGGTGGCGAGCTTGTGCACTCCGCAGTGAGCTTTCCGAGGGAGAGGCGCCTGTACAATGAGTCCGGGGACCACCATGTCTTGTGCCGACACCCCAACCTGGAGAGAGTTACTTTTTTGA
>JAPYXV010003662.1:0-12045 GCA_028533065.1 Trachops cirrhosus
TTTATTTTTTAGGTTGCTTCTCCCCACTGGCCCCACGGTACCTTGTGTTAGTATTTCTTAATCTTCTCTACTAAGAAACTCCCGTTCATAAGTGACCCATCTCAAGCTCAGAATGGCTTCGAAGTCTCATGTTTTGTTGCTGTTGTTGCTGGTCTTTCGTTTCATGTTTTTAAATCTTAAAAATTAATGCAAATGTTTGTTTTCAATAGTTTCAAAAATTGTGTTAAATGACATAGTGTCAAGTCAGATTGGCAGTGTAGGAAAACCGCTCCGTCTCTCCTGTGGCCCCCACATGCCCCTGGGTTGCTCTTTTTAGTTACAGCTCCCATTTAAAGTGACCTTCCATGGGCCTGCTCCCTGCCGGGGGTCTGATCCGAAACCCGCGGGGTTTCTTCTGAGCTGGTGCCGGCTCAAGGGGCTGCCACCACAGCTCTCGGTGCGCCAGCTTCTGTTCCACGTGTCTGTGGTGGTGATCCCAAGGCCCCAGGAGGGGGCCCTGGAGAGCTGGCACAGCTGCTCCAGGCCTCAGGCTTTCGTCCCGGAGGGCGCCGGTGCCGGCAGGGCGCCGTCCACTGGTTCCAGTCCGTCCACTGGTCCGCGGGCCCTCAGGTGCGCTGCGCAGCGTTTGGCTTTCATCTCAGGGTTTCCCGCTCTCTCTCGCTTGGAAACTACAGAAAGAATTCCCTGAGTTCTTTTCCTTCCAGCGTACGTCCTTGGTCAAGCGGCCACTTTCAGTGGCCACTTGCTGGTTCAGATTATTTTCTGTCTTCAGCTTGCTTTACACGTTCTTTTAAACAGTCTTTCTGGGCGGGTCTTCCAGTCTTGTTCTTCGGAATCATTGTACTGAAGTTGTATAATTTCTTCCGTGGGGAAAAATAAACAGTCCGTTTGGGTCTCCGCTGGTCTTCCTGGTGGTAGCAGGGGCCTGAGCTTTGTGGGGTTTTATGTTTTGTACGTTGTGTTTACATTGTATTTTTCTTGAGATGTTCGGTATACAGCGTTTCCTCTAGATGGTCCTCATGATAGTGGGTCACTAGAAGCCTCAAGCAGGTCCCGGAATAACCGTTCTGTTCAGCGTGGGTAACGATGAGGTGCCATAGGAATTCAGCTCTCGTTTGTGTCACTGGCCTGTGGTAAGGTTGGTTTCCTTACGTGTCGTTGCGGTGAAAGGCGCAGCCCCCACCCACAGTGGGAAGTGAGCACTGCCTGACCCTCGTGTTGAGATGAAGCACCTGCTGGTGAAACCTCACGCTGCAGCCGAACAGTTGGGGTTGAGGAATGTGCACACCCGGGCTCTGGAAGCTAAATTTAGGAACGTGGTTCAGCCAGAGGCTGGGAAAGGCATGTGCGCGTTGACGGCCCTACGCGGCGAGCTTTCTGTGAGTTGGTGACCGGGACGCCGGGGAAGAGGAGAGGGTTCACGGCAGAAGGCAGTTTAATGGCACTTAACCTGTTTTGGAGTTTTTTGTTTGCTTCTTCAAGAGATTGTACTTGTTTTTAGAGAGAGGGGAAGGGAGGGAGAGAGAGGGAGAGAAACACTGATGTGAGAGAGAGAGAGGTACATCGATCAGTTGCCTCTCGTACACGCCCAGCCTGGGGACCGAGCCTGCAGCCCAGGCCTGTGCCCTGACCAAGGATCAAACTGGTGACCTTCTGCTTTGCGGGACGATACTCAGCCAACCGAGCCACACCGGTCAGGGCTGTTTCAGAGTTTTGAACCTGTAAAAATTCTTCTAGCAGATTGGAACATTCCAGAATTCAGCTCCAAGTTGGGCGTTTTGTGATAGAAATCAGTGGACAAGTAGGATTTGGCTTAAACCCAACTGTGAAGTAATGTGATTATGTAAAAGTGAAGCAAGTCATATCAGCTTTGACTTAACATGTATGAATGATAGTCCAAATATTTTTTATTCATGTCAACGAAAAAGAAAACACATCCTGGGAGTGAACTGTTTCGGTGATAATCCCATCTAGTGGACCAGGTCCTGCCGTGTGGGTGCCAGCGTGTCCTCAGGTTAAAAGCTCTCTCAGGGACGTGCACATTTCCCGTGTTGTTGAGCTTGAATATGGCGCTCGTGTAAGTCAGTGCAAGCGTATAGGCTTTAACACAGTAGAGGCGTGTGTACACTCCCTGTTTTCCCACTGATCTCATAACTGAAGGGCTTTGTTCCGCTTTACTTGGGTTTCCTGTTTGGTGTTGACTGAGCAGTTCGAGAGGGCAGGGGAAGGTGTGTGGGTGGAGAAGCGTGTGTGTGCACTGGCTGCCGGGAGTTTCCTGTCAGGCACGCATCCGTTGCAGCCCGTCCACGCGTCCTGCTGGCGCTTGGGACGAGTGGGCAGTTGAATCGGCGGTTCTCCTTGAACAGGCAGCCTCTCCTACCCTGCTAGGGCCGTCCCGGCAGGAGACCGGAGCAGGCATACGCAGGACCTGCTGAGCGCAGGGCCAGCGAGGGGCAGAGGGAGCTTTCACTTCGGTTCCTGGGTTCCTGGCGTCCGTGCTGGTCGCGGCTGAGCACAGGCAGTGGCTGCTCCCGTTTTTCGTACGTCCTCCTGTGGCAGAGCCGCAGAGAGCAGCAGAAGATGTGACTTGCCAGAGGCAGATTTAGCCTGTGTTTTCCCAGCGCTCGCGCCTGCCTCCAGAAGTCTGACCACACACAGGGCCTCAGGAGAGACCATCCCGTTGGAATGAAGACCCCCGGGCATCGACTCCCTTTAAAGACCCCACTCCCTGGGACTGGAGTGTTGTACGGCAGCATCTGAAGCCGCGTGCGGACGTGTGTGTGGACTGCGGACTGGAGCGGCACCGGAAGGGACAATGCGCGGGGCATTTGTGGGATGTCACCCCCTGGTGGCAGTTTCTGCAGGGCTGTCTTCCACATTGTCCCCCCAGGCGGCAGGGGCTCCCTGCAGGCAGCGTCCATAGGCAGCGTTCACGCTGCGTCGGCTCCTCCCCTCTGCCCTGCCCCTCTGCCCGGAAACGCACACGAGCCCCCTTCCAGACGAACCAGCCCACCACCTCCTCCTGACCTTGGACTTGCTGTCGTCTTTCTTTAACCTACTGTAGCCTCTTGGTCGTTCATTAATACAACTAGTATTTGTTGTCTCTCAAGTGTGAGATGCCCCACTGGAAGAAAGGGGCTAGTATCACTAGGGATACAAAGATGTTTTCCATTTTTATTTTGAAATGATTTTTTAGACTTCCAAAAAAGTTGTAAACTGTACAAAGTTGAAAGCATGGCCACGGGTGTGGGACTCACACTGGTGACCTTTTGCTCTGTGGGATGACGCTCAACCAGCCGAGCCACCCTGGTCAGGGCTGTGCGGAGTTTTAACCTGACCTCACTCCCGCTGGCATTTTTCCCTGGGGGCAGTTCTGTCCCGTCTGTCCCATTTTGTTCTCAGCGTCACGGCAGTGTCGCCTCTTCTCCTGACTGAGGGGTGGGGGCTGGGGTGCGGAGAGCTGCAGAAGAGCAGAGGGAAGGCCCGGGGCGGGGGGCGGAGTGAGAGTCAGGAGCACTGAATCGAGATGTGTGCCTTGGGTCGTGGGAACAGGAACTGGGTAGCGATTCCAGGATGGAGAAGGGGCGGAATGATGTCTGTTTCCAAGGTCTTTACCTGCGTCGCCGGGGGCCTGTTTCCGTGCTGCCGTGGTGTTCTGCACTGTGTCCTTGCGGGCTGACGGGGGCGGGGGTGGGGGGCGGCGGGTCAAGGTGGGTCGGAGCGGCTTCTGAACACAGCCAGGGAACCTGCAGCCGCAGCTGATGCCCCTGCCACCTGGCCAGCTGGTCAGAGTGGCCCTCCCTGGTGCGGCTTTAATCCTTACAGTCGCCCGGTGAGGGAGGTTACGCTTCCCTCTGCAAATAGGAATCTGACTGTGGAGCAGGGTGCCTGAGGCTCAGGGCGCCCAGGCCTGGGCCGGCTTCACAGCAGGTCAGCTGGACCCCAGCCCATCCTGGCCACCGGCTCGCCGAGCCTCTGTCGGTCTCTGAGGCCGTTTCAGCATCAGATTCGGGACACGGAGTGGTCTGGTGTAAGGGCTGTCTTGCTGAAATCACTCTGGCTGTTCCTTTCCAGACAGCCGGCCCCTGCCACGGCTTGCTGACTTCGAGGCCCATGCTCGCGGGGCCACCCCGGCTTGCTGCTGGCGGCTCCTTCCAGCTGCTCCCTGAAGGAAAGGCCTCCCGTCCTGCCTTCGTCCCCACTGTCCAGAGGCGGGGGACCTTCCCTCCTAGAGGAAGCCCGTGGGCACATGGTTTCCCCGCAAGCTGGGATAAAGCCCGTGGTTCTCTTTTTTTATCATTGTCCTTATCAATTTGACTTTTAAGGATGTGAAAAATGCAAAAACACCAGAACCTTAGGAGACTCAGCCCAGGCTTGCATGTTCTTTGGAGAGTTTCCAGTTCCTTTCTGTCTGTCAGAGCCTCCGGCTGTCTTGCTGAAACGCTCTGCCCTTTGTCCTTTTTGTTCCTGGTAGCTGACCTTGACCATTAAGAAGTTGTGTTAAATGTATAAGATGTTGTTCTTATTGTGTCCTTATTTAGGGTTTCTGATTTTGTAGATTACTCATCTTAAACATGTGTCTAATTTTCATCCTTTTCAAGACATGGACCATATCTTGCACTGCTGTGCAAATTTATTTTAGCAAGAAGTCTCTGCTGGGCAGCTTATCCAAAAAGGTGCCCGTGCAATGTAACAGTTGCTGTTTAGAGCAGTTCCTCCAACGCTGCCCTGCTGTCCATGCTGCACCCAGCTGGCCAGCGTTGACGCTCCCGTTGACGTTTTCGTGGGATGCAGCCAGTGTGCTGGAGAAGAAAGGACAGTTCCTCAGTGTGAGCCAGTCGCCCGCTAGGTCAGTGTCATCCTCGTCAGGGTGGGTTGGCTTCCAAGTTCCCTCATCTGGAGAAAGGAGACGGGGGCCAGCGGCCCGGCCGGGGAGTGAAGAAGCGGGGCCTGGCCCTGCGTGGCCTCGGCGGGGTGCGGACCCGGGACGTCCTCTGGTCTCTGCCGGAGCACGGCCCCGCTCAGGGCAGCGCTTTCCCCTGTGAGGGGACGGTGGTTAGAGAGCCTCTTCGCAGAGGGCAGCAAAGCGTGCCCCCTGAGAGCCTTCCTCTCGTCATCTTCCTTCTGCTCTTTGGAGCAAAAGAGCGGGTGTCATCTTCCGTCTGTCTCGAGTCCCCTGTCCGACGGAAGCATCCCTTCAGCACACACCTCTGCGGGGGCGCCTGCTGGAGCCACCGCTCACAGGGTTGGTCGGAAGCTCACCTTCGGGGGGTGTATCCTTAGCTGAGTAAACAGTGATGTTTAAGGGCATAGATTTTGAAAACAGGAATTTAGAGAAGGAGGAAGGAAGGGTACATTCAGCTGAGAAGCTTGAGGAGGACTCTCTGGTTTTGTTTTTAAATAGGGGATGCGACACTGGAGAAGGTAAAATTACGTTAATGTAAGTGATCACCTGCGCTTGTTCAGGGCTCACAGCAGTGAGCTGTGCGCACGACCACCTGGGCCGTCCAGCTCCCCGTCGCCTGTGAGGCCGGCCCGCCACGCCCACGCAGTTAGGCGACGAGAAGGCTGGCACCTGGGGGGGCCTGGCCGCGGTGACTGGGGCTCGCCTGCCCAGCCCGCTGAAAGGCCCCGAGCCCCTGTCCAGAGTGTCCAGTGTCGAGACGCACCATCGGTGGGCGTTCCTTGGGCCACTGCTCTGCGTCTCAGCGACGTGCCCTGGCAGCCCCACCCTCGTACCTCGCTTTCTTTTTCTTCCAAAGCACGTACGTGTCTTCGTTCGTTGGTCTGTCTTTGCAGCTCGGCTGCACGCTCACCGAGGGCGGGGGCTTTGCTTCCGTTTCAGCAGGACTGTGCCTAACACGTGCTCAGGCAGTATCTGTTGGCTGAATAAAGCAGTCAGCCGGGGACCAGGATGGCGACAAGTGACGTTTACTAAAGCTCTGGTCGGACACTGCGTGGTTTTATTTCCTTGCGTCAAAGCCCGGTGAGGGGCAGAGTCACTGTTACTCTCCTGTGAGGGACAGGCCCGTGGAGGCCTCACAGCCCAGGCAGCAGCCGACCGGGTCCCCAGTCCGGGGGGGACCCCGGCGCCCGTGCCCTCCGCCAGTGTGCTGTGTGCGCTGCGTGCCTCGCCGCCGCGTCCCGGGCGCAGAGCCGCTGCCGGCGCGCCGCCCGCGTGCCCCTGCTCAGGCCGTCTGTCTGACGCTCTGCTGGTACCTGCGGGGCCGGGAGCCGGCGTCTGTGGCCCTTGGCTTCCTCCTCTTGTTTTTTTGTGGGGATGTGTGCCTGTTTCTTGTGGTCAGACAGCTTTTTAATTTTCCACGCTTTGTGAAGAAGGATCAGCAGTGATTCCACGATCACCCGTGCAGGTTCTTTCAGTCGTCAAGGTCTGATTCTTCTGGTGGGGCGGGAGGGGGCTCTGGAAAGGACTTGTTTAAAACGGCCATGGCTTTCTTCCTGTCACTTCCGTTGCTTTGGAACTCGCTTTCCTTCCAGCCCCTCTTCCCTCTTGACCTCCTTCATTCTCAATCGTGTGGTGGTGCACGGGTTTCCGGCACACCCGGGGTAATCTCCAAGGCAGGGCTGCTGGGACGGCCCCTTCTCCCCTGCCTCGGCCGCCTCCCGAAGTGCCCCTCCCTCCCCTCCTGTTGCCGTCTGCTCCCCAGGGCGGCCCAGCTTCGTCTGGCCTCAGGGCCTTGCCATCTACTGCCTTTTTGCTGGGGCTTCCCCCGGTTCTGTGACTGCCTGCCTCCTTCTTGTCTTCTGGTTTCAGCTCTGAGCGAGGCTTTTTCTCACCGTGAAGTAGGTCAACCCTCTGTTAGTGCGTTGGAGAGACAGAACTACCCGGGTGTGTGCACGTGTACCTGGAAGGAGCTCTGTTTCGAGGAGTTGGCTCAGGTGATGATGGAGGCAGGCGAGTTCAGGATCTCCAGGGTGGACCAGACCCTCTGCCTTCAGGAAAGGGTTCAGCTCGCAGCTCTTCAGGTCACTGGTTTATGTTCTCGTGGGCTACTGTGTTTTTCTCTGTTAGGAAAAATTTCCTTCTGCGCCCGGCAGAGGGCTGGGTGACGCGCAGTGTGCTTCCCTGACACTGTCGCCTGTGTCTGCGGTCCTTCCCTGCCCTTCCCTGCCCGACGCTCACTGCCGGCGTCCCCTGCCGAGGCACCCTGTGCCGTCGCCTTCGCCCTGATCTGCTTTTAGGCCACGCACACCCCTCTGCTGCCGCGTCCCACCACGAGTCCCCGCCAGCCGGGCCTCCTGACTGCGCTCCCTGTGGCACCCAGTGAGTTGCCCTCCGCTGCCGGTGCACATTAGACATCGAGTTTGCTCCTCCTGACCCTCTGCCCACTGTCCTGCTGGAGGTCACTGGGTGTCCCCGCTGCACGGACCACCGCAGCAGACTGCCCTACGGTTACAGCTTCACCTGTGTTTGTTAGTCCTCGAGTTTTGTCACACGTGATGATTCAGGTAACGTCCCTTCACAATCAACTTCATTCTTTAAGCTCTAAAGGAAAAGTGAGTTCTAAAAAGTGGGAGTGGAAACACGACATGGATAGTGTGCTTATTTTTGTTTACATTCCGTCTCATCCGGAAGGAAACCGGTACCATTGTCCCTGTGTTTCTGCTAATAGTGGAGTTTGACTGACTACTTGTTTCTCCGCCCGATCAGTGGTAGGTCCTGTGAGGAGGTGGAAAAGTCACGGGAGGCCCTAGCCTTCTGGAAGTTGACCGTGGAGCTGAGAGGGAAACGATGAGCAGGACGTGGCAGACCACGGCCGCTCTCTGGGCCTCGGCAGGCTGAAGGGCGGACTTGTCTGGTCGAGGGGTTCTGTCCGTGAAGGTGTGGAGATGGGCAGGCGGGGCAGGGGAGACCGTCCGAGCCCAGCAGAGACGGTGCCCGTGGGACTGAGGGGCTTCGCTGCGGGTCTGCGGGGACCAGCTCCCGAGTCTGACATCTCTGGGGGGCCTGTGGCGTGTGGCTCAGGCCAGTGTGGGGTGAAGCGGCTGCTTACGTGGTGCCTGCCCGAGGAGCTCACCTCGGGGCAGGTTCCCGCCCCGTCTCAGTCTCAGAGTGCAGCGGAGATACCGATGGATGTGAGTGTGTTTTTAAAATGTAGAGCATGCGATTGATATAATTAGCCAGGAGGTGGGTCTGTACACCTTCCTCGGCGCCATCGGGGAGAGAGTTCCTGGACTGCGTGTACCAGGGGAGAGGACGGAACAGAGAGGCCTGTGCCCGGGAGCAGGACAGAGGGTGTGGGAGGGAAGGGCGCCGAGGGAAGGAGGGGGCGGGCCTGAGGGCCTTCGGCAGGCCCCGGGGTTTCTGTGCTGCGTGACCGGGAGCCATGGGGCCTGGCGTTGGTTGCCTGCTTTTTTGAAGATAACCTGGCATCAGGGAGGCCAGAGACCAGGTAGCTTGAGGAATTTGAGAAGTATTTTAAGATAGAATCAGCAGATCTGGTGATACACTGGAAGCAAAGACTTTGAGGTACCTATAGATGATCTTGGTGTTTCTGGAATAAATCGCTTCAATCTTTTCCCCCTGGTTTCTAAGCTGACTTTACCAACTCTTCTCTCTTTCAGCCTTTCTGGTTTAGACAGGAAATTTCTGATCCCAAATTTCTAGCTTATTCTAACCCAAGGCACACCAAAAGTAATTTTGTATCTGAGTTTTCTGAAACCAGTCCAGACAGGTTTATTTTGTACTTTGGAGTACGTATTTCCTGCAGGAATCTTTCGTATGCAAAGTCAAGCCCAGAGCAGATCTTTATTATGAAACCCTAAGCTGCGAGCACCAGGGTTTTCGTGGAGGTGCTCAGCCAGCCTTAACCTCGGGGACACAGTAGCGTCTGAACGGTACCTGTCCAGCCAGCAGCTTTCCATTTCAGTGTGCTTCAGTGTGCCGGTGACGTCAAGACTGACTCTAATGAGTTTTAAAATCTTCGTCGGTCTCACGTTTTCCCTTAAATGCTGCGAAGTCATTTAAAATTAATCAGCCAGTTTTTATTTGGCAGCGTTTACATCAGAAATGCTACCTTCGGCTTTGAAGTCCTCGCCCCGGGTGCTCTTTTTCATTGGTCTGAGGGAATTAGAGGCCAGGGTTCTAGAACCAGAAGGATGTGGGTTTCCCGTTAATGGGCAAGCAGACTGACCTGGGGAACGACCTAGATACAGCGTCTGTGCAGGAAGCGTGTCCGTGAGAGCATTAGTGCAGGAGTGAGGTGGAGTCCTCTGGGGTTAGCGGGGTGTTGGGCCGCTCAGGAACGGACCCCAAAGCCGAGAAAGGTCCCTGGGGAGAGTCCGTCTCCGTCTCACACTCACGCAGACATGCCGCGTCATCCCACGGAAGTCTCCCTGCGTCTAGGCCTTGCCCTGTGGCGGGCACCTCGTGCGATCAAGAACCACTGGTAGGTGAGGACCGCCGTCAGGCCCGGGCAGCAGCTTTCAGTCTAGTGGGGAAGCGGAGCCGGGGCAGGGATGCAGGAGCAGCTGGGGGACTCGCCCAGAGGCGAGGGAGGCAGCAGAGGCCGTGGGCAGGCAGGAGGGGCTCCCCGAGGTGGGGTGTCCGCCGACGCGGAAGAAGGCCCAGGAGGTTGCTGGGTGGGGGGCAGAGGGCACGTCATGCCGTGGCAGGAGGCAGCCAGTGTGGAGGGAGACAGGCCGCGAGGTGGGGAACGGGACTGGCGTGCGGCCGCACTTCACCGGTGCCCAGGTCTGCATCCCTGCTTGACTCCCCTGAGTCCTCACAACAGCGCCACTCGGTCTGGCTGTTACTGCCGTTGACCGGAGGAAGTCGAGGCCTGCTCGGTTGGCCTGCTTGTTCTAGGACTTAAATTTGCACCTCATTATCGGTACACCGACACTTCAGTTCACGTCTGATTCGGAAGTATCTTCTCCACTGCATCATGTACCTTCGTCCAGTAACCATGGCAGCTGGTCAGGCACGCTGTAGACGTTTACGGAGTGCCAGCTGCTCAGTCCGTCTGATTGGTATCTCAGCGCAAGCCACGGAAATGGTGTGAGCCGTGGACGTGGTGCTCAGGGTTCCTGCCGACACGGACGCACCAGGGGCAGGGTGGCCTGTGTGGCCCAGGCGCCCAGCCCGGGGAGCGCTGGCCCCAGGCGAGGACTCAGTAATCGGCGACTAGAGAAGAGTCACAGCCTCTGTGTGGGGCCAGGCGCAGGCGTAGCCTGTTTGGTCTCCGGGGTCCTGAAGCTGCGATGCTTGCAGGAGGTGTGAACCCATCAAGTTGTCCCCGGGGGCCTCCTCCCCGTTCGGGGAACTGTGAGGGACCGGCGCAGCCAGGGCACCTGAGGAGGAGAGGGTGCACGCCCGGCTGCGTGCACTCAGTCCCTAGTTCACAAGCTAGTTGGGGACGTTAGACAGATGGGGAAAAGGTAAATGACAGTAAAACATGCGAGTGACAGTTTATGGCAACACAAGGATTTCAATAGCTTGTATAGGATCACAATTCGGGGTAGAAACTGCTAAGAGAATTGCAGAGGCAGGAAAGATTCAAGTGATTTAGGGTTTGCCACATAAAAAATACAGCTGTACTTTATTAGGCAATAAAGGTCAATAACAGCTTCAAAGCGTTAAACTTTATAAACTGTTTTTATGAGATTTATCTGCAGTCTCTCCAGACATTATATATGGCAAGTAACAGAAAAAAGTAAAAATAATATGTATCTGTTGATGAATTGTATCAGAGTAGCGACATTCTGACTCTGCCGGTCCTTTAAAACGGCCAGTGCCAGTAGAATGAGTGTGGAACAGGGCACGAGGTGGGGACGCTGAGTAAGCCCTGGCGGTCAAGGTGAAGAGCTCGGGCCGTCACTCCCGCTGACTTTCAGTTCCTTTAAACCGAGATCTAACCCGCACGTGGCAGTGCACCCGTGTTAGCACAGGGTCGCTTTCACCCTGAGGAGCCATAACCCAGATGAGGCTGGGGAGCATTCCCAGCGCTGGCGGTGGCTCCCGGTCTCCTTCCCAGTTAGTACCAGCCCCTCTTTGCAGGACGTAGCCTGTTTGGTCTCTGTCACGATGGGTTACTTTTGCCCACTGATGAGCTTCCCGTGGGCAGAGTCTTAGATCGTGGGAAGCGTGTGGACCCGTCCACCTCTGCCTTCTGCTCGGTGTAACGTCTGCGCGAGCGTCCTTGTTGCTGAGTGTGGCGGGAGTTAATTCTCGTTGCCGCTGTGTAGTTTCCCGTGGTGCGTGTTGCACACTCTGCTTACCCTCCTCCTCCCGATGGGGCTTGGTCTTTCCAGCTTTTGGCCATCGTGGACAAAACCTCTCGAAGTCATCCCGTGTGTGTCTTGTGGATGCATGTGCTCCTTTCTTCTGGGCGCTCTTGGGAGAACGGTCCCAAGGAAGGAAATACTTTGAGAAGTGCTGTCCTTGACCCAGGTGGAAAGCCGTTTTTTAAGAGACAGTGAGGATAGGAAAGTGATGAGAACTTCTCCCTGTGTTTATTGGTTGTGCGGAGGAGATCGTATTCTTACGTTAAAGTCTAATTTTTTTAAATTTTAAAAAATATTTTATTGATTACGCTATTACAGCTGTCCCATTGCCCCCCTCCATCCCCCTCCACCCTGCACAGCCTCCCCCCACTCACATTCCCCCGCTCTAGTTCATGTCCATGTGTCAAGTTTTTTAACTTCTCCATGTCTCATACTGTTCTTACCCTCCCCCTGTCTATTTTCTCCCTACCATCTATGCTACTTATTCTCTGTACCTTTTCCTCCTCTCTCCTCCTCCCACTCCCCTGTTGCTAACCCTCCATGTGATCTCCATTTCTGTGGTTCTGTGCCTGTTCTAGTTGTTTGCTTAGTTTGTTTATGTTTTTGTTTTAGGTGTGGTTGTTAATAATTGTGAGTTTGCTGTCATTTTACTATACATGTTTTTTATTTTCTTTTTCTTAGATAAGTCCCTTTAACATTTCATACAATAAGGGCTTGGTGATGATGAACTCCTTTAACTTGACCTTATCTGAGAAGCACTTTATCTGCCCTTCCATTCTCAATGAAAGCTTTGCTGTA
>JAPYXV010003663.1:0-12044 GCA_028533065.1 Trachops cirrhosus
CCCCCATTATCCCCTCCCACCTCCCCTCTGGTTACTGTCAGATTGTTATTAATTTCAATATCTCTGGTTATATTGTGTTCACTTGTTTTGTTGATTAGGTTCCACTTAAAGGCGAGATCATATGGTATTTGTCCCTCACTGCCTGGCTTATTTCACTTAGCATAATGCTCTCCAGTTCCATTCATGCTGTCATGAAGTGTGGGGTTCCTCCTTTCTTTCTGCTGCATAGTATTCCATTGTGTAAATATACCATAATTTTTTGATCCATTTATTATTGATGGGCACTTAGGTTGCTTCCAGTACTTGGCTATTGTAAATTGTACTGCTCAGACAAGGGTTTGATCTCCAAAACATATAAAGAACTCACACGACTCCACTCCAGGAAGGCAAACAACCCAATAAAAAATGGGCAAAAGACTTGAACAGACACTTTTCCTAGGAGGACTTACAGAGGGCCCAGAGACATATGAAAAGATGTTCAGCATCACTAACCATCAGAGGGATGCAAATTAAAACCACAATGAGATACCACTTCACACCAGTCAGAACAGCCATCATAAACAAATCAACAATAACGAGTGTTGGAGAGGATGTGGAGAAAAGAGGACCCTAGTGCACTGTTGGTGGGATTGCAGACCGGTGCAGCCACTGTGCAAAACAGTGTGGAATTTCCTCAGAAAACTAAAAATGGAACTGCCTTTTGACCTGGCAGTTGCACTGCTGGGATTATATCCTAAGAACCCTGAAACATTAATCCAAAAGAACCGATATACCCCAATGTTTATAAAATGATGCTAATTTTAAATTAGAAAATTTTAAATTAAAAAATCATAACATATGAGAGGGGGAAAAACATGGATAGTTGACAGAAGTCAACCTAGAGCTTCAAATTCTGAGTTTCCTGGCATCCAAAGCAAAAAGTTACGGAAGTACTTAATTCTCAGTATCCAAAATAAGGTCTGCACTGAATTGATTAGGTCAGGGCAGGCCGTGCCGGCTCCAAATCTCAGAGGCTTCCATCACTACAAATACTTATTGCTCATCCCATAAACAGGCTGCAGTTAGAGCAGCTCTCCAGGAAAATGCACCAGAGGGACTCAAGGGTCCAGGCCATCTCCATTTGTGGATTGCCATTTCAACCCAACAAGGCCTTTGTGTTGGCTGTGGGAGGGAGAGGGAGGGGGAGTAGAAAACACATCACTTCAGCTCACAGTTCATTGTCCAGGACTAGTCATATGACTGACCGTGCGCAACTATAAGGAACCAAGAAACATACTATTTTGTCCTGTTACCACCCCTGCCACGCACACAGGCTATGCCAACCTTTTCCTAAAGCTGAATTCTCAAAGAACTCTTCTGCATGAGACTTTATACAAAGCAGAATAACAGAGGAATAAACATTTTGTTATGCAGATTCCAAGAGAGAGTTCTTTGTTCACTTATTTAGGGTGATCAGGGAAGATTTCATGGGCAGCTGGATGCAAAGTGAGTTTTAAAGAATGAAGAAAACTTTGGAAGATGAAGGAGTCATCACCTGCAATGGGAATGGCAGAAGGTACTCATTCTGTCCTGGGAACATCAAATGGTCAAGTGCACCTGGTGCCTTGAGGGGAGTTGTGGGAAATGAGGTGGGGATTGTGGGCAGTGGCTACACTGCAGAGAGTCTCTGGGGGGTTGTGTTTAGTTCAGTAAGTACTTGGGGGCAGGAAGTCCCTGCTGCTATCATTTTAAAGTCTTCTGCTTACTGGAGCTGCTGAGAGGGCATTCCAAAAATCTTTAATCATGTTTTGAGGGATTATAAAAACACAGAAATCATACAGTCCTTCCCCCCCCCTTTAGACACACACCTTAGCAGCAAGGGATGTATCCTTAAATGTTTCCTCAGGAAAAATTAATGAAGTGAATTAAAACAGACCTTCTTTCAACCTGTTCCAAATGAATTCATTTCATAGCCGTTATCATGACTTGCTTGCCATTTGGGAAATTTATTTAAGTTATTAAAAAATTCCCTAAAATTCTCAGCTGAAAAATTGGCTTCTGTTTTTTCTACAAAGCTAACTCACCTGATTTGTCAGAACAGCTTGAAAATGAAGTGCTAACTGGTGGGTTTTATTGAAAGGAAACCAAGTGGAACAACATATGTATTTTCTTAGGAAACTCAAAAAGCTCACAGTCATGTGGCATTCCTTGGGGTGAATTCTTTGTTATGAATTACAACCTGCTTACTGATGAGTTGTTAATAAAAAGTAGGCCTGCCGGGCCATTATTTTTTTCCACACAGTACACACAGTTTAGTTTTCTTTCTTTTTTTAAAGTTTTCATTAATGCACTGAGTGTGAATAAATCTGTTTCTAATTTGTAATTGTTTTCCCTTCATCTGGACAATAATTTATTGCCAAATCTAACACTTGTCTATTATTAACATCCTCCCAACAGGAAAATGTTTTAATGTTTGCCCCCCTTACTTTTTTACCCTTCTCACTTCTTTTTAAGCTGAGGGAATGTCAGACCAAAAAGTTGCAGGATGGTAGGGATCTTGTTTATGGAGGGAACATCCAATTCAGAGCTCGTGGGGCGCGGGAGGTAACCCAGGCACTCCTGGGCCTGTCCACGTTGCATCGTAAGACCTGGCAGCTGGGGTTGTTCGGCTCTGAGAAAATAGGCTCAGGGAAAACTGTTGAGGAAAAGTAGAAACAGATGGTAACCTGAGGTGGCAGAACAACTTTATTTAGCATGGCAGTTTTAATTTATTTATTTATTTTACACACGCATCTGGTCGCACTGGGGAGCCTCTATGCATACTCATTATTATACTGTTAATAGTGTATCTGATTTGCCAAAGAATATTAGCAATTAAGTTCACTATGTATTCAAGTAGATTCATATTTTAGTGGGCCTTTGTGAGGCATGTTAGTGGTTAGGGTTTTATGTGGAAAGGGCGTAGAAGCTGCTGTTTGAAGTTCTAGTGGTGTGGAAAATAATACCAATTAAGGATGTTAAAGTGGCCCCACCACCAGAGAACATGCCAAGTTGTCAATAAACAGCCAGTGGGATGCTAATACATGGCTGTGGAGGCCTTCTTGACTTTAGAAGTATTTGGGGTTGCCCCTTCATGGACACATGGATGGCAGGTCCAACGTTATTTTCACTGGAGGCATGAACAGGCCTAGGGATGAGCTTGGGATGTTTAGTTCATTACTCCATGTCCTTTTCTATCAATATCTCCATTGATATCTAAAATTAGAAAAATCATTTTGTGACTTGAGATACAATTGGAAATGGAAATTTTATTTTGCAAAAACAAAGCAAGAAACACACTGCTTTTTTTTTCTTTTAGTTCCTTTTGGGTATAATTTTGAATCCCTCTGAGTTTTGTCTGGGTCTCAAATTCCTAAAGAATTGTGATTGCTGTGGTGGTTTCCGCTGTTGTCAGAACTCTGTCTTTGGGCCAGGGGGATTCTTGCCTGATTTGTAGCTAATTTTACAAAACTGGGATGCTTAGCTAATTTGAGTTATCATCTGAAAATCTGACTAGTCTTGATATCACCCATCAGATTCAGGTTCCCCAACCCCTGGGTGCTCATTCCCAATGTATGCAAAGAATATCTGCTCCAATACACTGGTCGTTCTGACACAAATTGAATCCACGTAGTAGCTGGTACCAGAGGATATGGTATTCATGAGCAGGGCTGCCAATTACATTGTCACTGCTCATGTAAAAGCCCCAGAACCTGTAAGCAATGAAAATTTTATTGAAGTGAAATAAGTGAAGTGTGTCCTAGTAAGAAAATGCCTATGTATGTGTGCATGAACTAGACTCTTTTAGGTAAATGTTATGATGATGATGTAAAAAGGAATACCATTTAAATATCCTGTGCCTCTCATGAAATAAGGACACTGCAGTTTTTGAAATGGGAGCAGACACCGCTTTGATCTGAACTTGAGGGATGTGGAACACCATTGCAAAGCTGGGAGTGGCCAGGGAGTAGTAAGGGCAACATGTGGGTATGTCACCCCTGTGGAAGTCCATTTGCCTCTGCTGGTGCCCAGAAGATGGTGCTGTCATCACTAAGCCAGTCCTGCCCATGGCAGCATCACAGGTGAATGCCACTTGCCACTTTTTTAGTAGCAAAGTGTGGGATAGAGAGGAGAAGCAGAAAAGAGCTGGGGCTTTGAATCAAGGACACCGATGGACATGCGTCATAGAATGTTCTGTTTTCTATTCAGAGCAGCAGACAGCTACACAGATTCCATGCATTTTCACTCAGTCAGCAACAGCTTATTCAGGACTCACACTTTGTCAAGCCCCACCCTAAAAGCCCTTTCTTTTCTCTAAATATTATAGTTCTGAATAAAGAAAAATCATATCATGACTGTTTATGGCCAGAATGTCATCATGTTCATTGTCTATAGCTAACATCTCCGAAGACTGAAAAGGAAAGAGCTTAGTAGGCTTTGGAGTCAAACACACTGTCTGTGTGATGATAAACAGGTTTCTTAACCTCTCTGAGCCTTATAGGGAACTCATGTGAAAGTATTCTTTCCTCAGTTCTTGTGAGGATCAAATGAGATAAGGAATGGGAAACACATAAGGACAATAAGGATTTAAGCAAACAGGTGAGAAAACCAGTTTCCTTTCCCCCTTGCTCTTCTGTGGAAAATACTTGTCAAGGATTCAAGATATTCAAGATTAAATGATCTTTTCTTCTGCTAACATGTAGCCACATGTTGATGGATTCTTCAAGACTCATTGAGCCAGCTTTAGTCACAATCAGTCAAGAAAGGAAGTTTTCTTTTGCCACCAAAGCATGATGAAGACTGTTGGAACAAGACCTCATGTCCTCTAAAGTCAACATACATCAAGAATGAAATTGAGTGAAGCTGGTCTTTTCAAAGTCACAATTCACATACAGAAATTGAGCAGTAAATTATCACGGGCACACACAGATGACCATTAAACCTCACATCCCCTTTAAAGACAGGACAGCATTACAGATTATAAAGGTGAAACAAAAAAAAGGCTAGAGGCAGGTTCAAATCCAAGAAGGAAGAACCCCTACGATGGCCCTTTCCTTTGAGCAAAGGGGTGGACTGGCCTCATGGGTTATGCTTCCAACTTTCTAAACATCTGTCTCCTTCAATTCCTTCCCTGGAGAGTTATTTAAATAGTCACTGCTTTTTCACCATAGGAAATCTGGGTTGGAAAATCCTTTGCAGACACAATTTATATATAAAAAGATCAGGGTGTATGTGTTTGTGTGTGCGTGTTAAGCCACACTTAATTCTCCCCTTTGGCCCTGACTTTTAGGACTCAAGCCCAGAAACAATAGGAGCCTAGCACCTTCCCATATGATCTCTAGGTCTTGTTTTTTAAAAGCCTGTTAAAAAAAGTTCTGATCCCTTGAGTTCAAAGCACTAATATGTCCCACACGTACCAAGAGGGACCTTCTCCAGCCAGGCCTCTTGTTGATGCATCCAGTCAAATCCTCCTATATGTTCTCCATGCTTGGCAACATGTATCAGCTGGTATCCAGCTCCCTCATATCTCCAGGGACTCTCAAACCCCACAGTTCTCGTCTCGTTGGTGGTTTCCCCTCTGTGCACTATTATGTCTGTGTGTGTGTACATCCGTGTGAAAATTCAAGTTTTTACTATCTCTCTCATCATCTCCACAGGGAGGTCAGTCTTCCTGTTCTGTGCTTTTCATGAGTCTGGATATTTTCAGCTCCCACCATACAACTTTACGCATTCCTTGGTCTGCCTATCAGTTGTGGATCTGGGAACATAATGATGCATGTGACTACACTTCTCAGATGAATGGAACTGATAAAGCTCCCAGCCTTTTCATCGTGTCTTCCCCAAAGTAGACTGCTGTTATTCCAGGAGTGCCTAGCTCTCCTCCCCCCACCTCCGGCCCCACCCCCGCCAGTTCTGAGAGGGCGAAAGGATGGGATGTGGGTGAGACCATGTAAAATCTCTCAATACATTTGGAAGTATTTTCTCTTTATTCTGGGTCTACATAATTGGATCAGTCCTTGAAGCTGGCAGACAAGCTGTTGTGAGAGGCTGCAATGGACTTCTGCATGTCACCCTGGGCCATCTTTCTCTCAAGGTCTACCCAGCCTGTCACCACAAATTGGCACCATTCTAAGTGCAGACATTGCCATGGAATAGTTGGCTTCTCCTCCTTCTCAGGAAAGTGAAAAGTGTAGTGCAGTGGAAACATCCACCATGCCTGTCATGGCCAGAGTCAATCTGGCTGGTCCATGCTGTGTTTAGTGAATTCGAGCACAACATATGGAAGAAAGCAATGAGAAAGAGGGCTAGACACTTGCCTAGAGCTTAGTGGATGCTGGAAGTCAGAAGAAACCTGAAGAAAAAACTGGCTGTGTTACTTCCATAGGTTATTTCCATACTTCCATTTTGCTGCCCTTACCCCATCCCCCTTCCAGAGATTACAAAGATATCTGATTTTCTACACATGATTATTTCTTCTTTGGCCTCTATTACAAGTATGACCCCCTCACTGGGCTTGCATTATCTTCTTCTTCTTCTTCTAAAAAGCTTAATACACTGAAATGGGGGACGGGATATCAGTGACCAGAGGGGAGAGGGGAGGGAATTTCAGGGGAGAAGGGAAGGGTTTACAGGAACAAATATAGAGGACACATGGACAAAACTACGGGGCTTGGAAATGGAAGGGAGGTGGGGAGGGATGGGTGGGTGGGCTGGAATGGGAATAAAAGATTAAAACTGTACTGAATAATCTAAAATAAAAAAAATAAAAAGCTTAATACACAGTGAAATTTCATTTTCAAGGAACTATTTTAGAGGTAAAGCTAGACTGAAATGAAAACCTCTGAATTGTATCTCTCCAAGATCATATGTTGAAGTTCTAACCCCCAATACCTCAGAATGTGACTACAGTTGCAGACAGGCCTTTCATGGGGTAATTAAGGTTAAATGAGGTCAATGGGGTGGGCTCCAATCCAATACCACTGGTGTCCCTATGAGAAGAGGACGTTAGGACCCAGGCATGCGCAGAGGGAAGACCAGGTGAAGACTCAGGGAAATGACAGCCATCTTCAAGCCAGGAGAACAATCTCAGAATAAATCAAACATGTCAATACCTTTATCTTGGACATCTAGCTTCCAGAACTGTGAGGAAATAAACTTCTGTTAATAGATATCTGTATAAGCCACCCCAAGTCTGTGGTACTTTGTTATGGCAGCCTGAGCAAAGTAATCCTTGAGAAAAAGAAAAATACCTTCTAAAGGTGTGCAAAATTACTTACAACTAGTATATTCACTTGAGCAACTGCGAATGATGTTTTTCCTGAAGGCACTTTTCCTCATGAAACTACATTTTATAGGTCAACTCTAAATGTGCTAAAATTTCTTGTAAGATTTTCCTGATAAGTAAGTAGGTCAGCTATGTTCCCTACAAACTTTCTATCATGTTAATTCACTTAGCAGATTATTTATTTCTTCATTGATAATAGAAAAATGAGCTTTGACCTAGTGCAGGCAAATGATCCTATATTACAAAGGAAAGAATTCAAATTAATCATTTTTTTCAGATATTTCTGGGTTTGAAAACGGGCTCAGCTTGAAATACAATCTCCTACGTGAACCCTGCCGGGCTCTCACCCTCTCGGGCCATCTTTGTGCGGACTGTCAGCATGGGTTTCCGTCTCGTCTGTCTCTGGCCGAGTGTGTTCTCTGCAGCATCGGCATTCAGCACAGTCCATGTTACAGTGGGATTGCTTCCCCAGTCCACCGGTTTCTGGGCCAGAAACATCCCAAGAATACTTGTGTTTTTGCTTTTTTCTTCACTGGGAGAGACTGACAGAGCCTGCGTTTTGTAAAATGTATATCCCCCTTTAAGTTTACTTATAAAAAGGAGTTGACATTGATTCAAAAGTTTGCTTTGCAAAATGCCCAGGGAAGCTGTCCATCTGAACATGGGCTTCTGCCGGCCTCACCCGTGACCCGAGCTCATGAGGCTTCTCCCACTTCCAGAGTCACAGTCAGACATCAGGGATCCCTCCCTTGTGCTAGCAGACCGCGCCCCCCATGGTCACTCTGAGGACGCAGGCACAGAGTAGGCATTCTCTGCCAAGGTGGGTAAAGGCTCACACTGCCAGCTGGTGGGTAGTAAAGGCTTTTTTCCTTTTTGTGTGGCTTATCCCATCACCTGCCTGCCTGACTGTGGTCCATGAGCTGAAGAAGGGGTGTTGCAACATTCCAAGGGGGTAAAGAAATGGAGTGAGGATAGTTATTTTGGAAAGAGACTAAAACCTGATTCGAAAATAACATTTTTTTCAGGTGGAAGATTCTGAGTCTGAGAATGGGATTTTTGTGAAAGAGCTTCATTAGGAAGCCTTCCCAGGGAAACCCACAGGGGAATGGGAAAGCCTGAGGTGGAAGGGAAGAAGGTGAGCCACGGCGAAGTACTGAGCAAAGTCCTGTAGAGAGAAACTATTGGTTCTACAACTCTGTGTAACCAGTTGCCCCAAACAACAACAAACATTTATCATCTCTCTGAGATGAAGTGGGTCAGGATTTCAGGAGTGGCTTGGCTGGGTAACAATGGCTCAGTGTCTCTCTTCGGGCTGTAGTCAAAATGTCACCAAGGAAAATTTATCAGTGTGGGGGGTGCAGGGAGGACCACTTGCAAAGCAGGTCACACAAATGGCAGGCGAGGCGAAACTGGCTACTGGCGAGAGGCATCAGTTCCTCTCCACATGGGCCCCTCCCAGAACTGCCTGAGCATCCTCAGGATGTGAGTGTCCCAGTTATGCAGTCCAAGGGAGAGAGCCAGGCAGAAGCCATCCATTTTATGACCCAGCATTGGACTTCACCTAACATCACTGCCCCCATCTTCTATTCTTTAGAAGCCAGTCACTCAGTCTGGCCTACATTTAAGGGGAGGAGATTAGGCTCCACCTTTTGAAGGGAAAAGTGTCAAAGATTTTGTGGACATATTTTAAAACCACTATAGTAACTTCAGCTCAGTCCTACAGGGAAGCTCTGAAGATAAGAGTTTAATCCCTCCGAGTGGCTCCATCACGGGCACCAGAGCTGGAGTGCTTACACCCTCACACCTGCCAATCCTTGACTAAGGATCGCCTGAGGTGGGAGAGGCATCATTCCCAGGCTCCCCGACTTGCAGGCAAAGTGGTATTCTGGAAACATCCCTTTGATAAGCGACACGGGAGCTGGCTACAGAGAGTGAATGCCAACTAGAAGGTGCGGCCAGCACACATGGCAGAGAGATCCGAGGGGATGAAAGGCTATGCACTGACAAGGTCATCGGAACAACCAGAGAGCACAGTGTCTGATTCGGCATAGTAAACAGGATCTTATTTATGGGTGGTTATTCTATTCATATATTTGTTCAAGGAGTAATTCAGTGATGAGGCTCATTGGCCTTCGGTCCAGTGGTATGTAAAGGAGAAACAGTACATTCAGTTCTCCGAACTCCTTTAACAGGATCATCGGGTTTCAGGAATTCAGCTCTACCTTCCCTTTCTTGTGTGATTTCTTCTCTAAGGAGAATTCACTGTTGTCTTAGAGAGCCTGGGAGCAGATGTCGGAAAACTACATAATGAAATTAAAAAACAAAATAGAACTAGGCAGATGCTTGCCTGAAAAAGCAGGGGAAGGAGATGGCTGGACACCAAGGGTTATTAATAACACTCTACTTTGATGGTGTCTTTCATCTGAGCCTTGAAGAACTGCACAGCCATTTAAGTAATCCAGGGAGTTATTTTCTTGGATAGAATCTTTAAATCCAACAGGTCTTTTGAAAGTTTGGTTCTTTGAATGTTTTACTCTTTCTGGATTGCTCTCAAGGGAAAAATGATTTTGATTTATAAATCATATGGAGTTTTTTAAAAAGTCAGTTATTTCTTGAAACAATAGATAGTGCACTGCCTTTGGCAATATTACGTGGGATTCGCATGGTCTTTTTCTTCGTTTTTCATCTCAAAGCTGTCTTCATGAAATTATTTAAGTAAGTGATAGCATATTTCTGTTCAGCAGGGAAAACATGTCTAAAGATCCTGCCCAAGATCCTAGTAACCATTGGTTGCAGTCCTCCAACCATCTGTTAATCCTTTTGCATGAGATGCCGAATGACCGGCTGCAGAGGTCTGGTCTGCTGCAACTTCCTCTGCCATGCACAAGTAGTGAAGAACGGGCTACCACAGTGAGGTGGCCTCGGCAACAAGGTGATCAAGCTGTCTCCAAACTGATGTTTGACTGATGACTTACCAAGAACCAAGTCACTGGGCCAATTTGCCTTTGAGATACTTCACCAGGGAAGTAAAACACAGGAGAGAGACTCCCACCTTGACACCGGACCAGAAACAGGTCTCCCACCCAAGCTGATGCCTGCCTTAATTAGAGTCAGCCTTCACCCTGCATGCTGCGGCTGACCTGTTAGCATTTGAATGCCTGTGCAGGAGATGCACTGGGGAAGAGGCTTGAGCTGTATCTCATTAACTTGTCACATCTCTTCCCCCAAACTGGACAAGGATGTGTTTTGCCTACTGAGTGGTCACTTATTGTTTCATCACCCAGTCCTGAACTGAAGAGGGCTGCAGCATAACAAAGCCCAGATCCGGAAAAGGAAGAGTTCTGCTGCCAGGACTGAAACCACAGCAAAGGACATGTCCCTGAGGGGTCCGGGATTCACCTGCTGTCCTTTGCAGCGCGCCTGCCGAGCTTCTCCAGTGCTCAGCGTGAGGAGTGTTGCTGGGCCTCACAGGCCCACAGAGTGGACTAACAAGGGATGTGTTTGCAGCTGTCAGGAGGCGGGTTGCTGCTGCGCCACAGATACTCCGGACCGGACAGTCTTTTCTGGCTGTTTTCGTTTTCTTTCTTTCTTTTTTTAAGTTGGCAAGCAGGAAGTTTGCTTTTCCTGGCAGTTCTCAAGCATTTGGAATCACCAACTCCTTCCACTAGGTGGCAGCACAGAGAGCACGGTCACAGCGCTCTCTAGCAAGGGGCTGTGTTAAATGACAGGGCCGCCCACAATGGCCTCCCTACCCCCTTAGCAAGTGTCCATTCTGCCTCTCACTTTTCTTTGAGAAAAGATGATTCAGAGGCGTATGCTTTTGCAGACTGTTTCAGCAATGGGCCCAGCTTCCTCCCAAATGGTTCACTTCTTTGCGTAATAAGAAAGGAGATAATATTTTCTGTCTAGCTTTATTTGGGATAGGGCAGGAATTTATAATCCTATTTGTAATCATGCCACGTTTCCTCTTCTACTGTGTGGGAGTCAGGAAATGAATGATTTTCTCTTGTAGAAGAGATTCTGATTGCCTTTTAATTCCTTTCTTTTGGAGGGTTTGTCCCGTACATACAATTGGTTGAGTGTAGATCCACTGGGACCCGGAACATTTTGCCAAGCAAGAAGTGAGTTAAAGGGGAATGGATGACAAGGTCCTGGCTCTTAAGGGATTGAATGTCTCCACAGAGCACCCCGAGGGACCAAAATGAATACAAAAGTCAGCTTCGTTTATATTTTGTGAAGTTTGCTCTAGTTTTCTGTCTCCTTGCCTTGACATCCAATTCCAGCAAGTTTCCAGAGGTGCAATCTGTGCAATTTATGTCAGTTGGTCAGCTCTGCTGGGCAAGTTTCAAAAACTCAAATGTTGTTGATTCACTAATTTATTCCTCACAGCTGTGTTTCTAAGCTCCCTTTCCATTTCTCAAAGTCATCCCTATTCCTTACTCATCACACCCCTCCCTGTGTTGCTGAGCAGACAGAGCTTTCTGGTATCATTTGTGTTCCATTTCAACATCCACTTTCTGTTCAGCTCCCTACAGTCATTGCCAGGAGCCCCAGCGCCCCCATCCTGAGGAGACCCATTTGTCCATTCTGAGAAAAGGCACCAGCAGCATTCAGTTCTCACTCTACCCTACCTCCCTCTTTCCCCTTCAATCACCCCTACCATCCAGGTGCACTCTTGCCATCTGGTTTCAGTGACTCTTTCATGAGCTTTCCTAATTCTCCTCCTCCAGGTCTCTTGTGG
>JAPYXV010003664.1:0-12044 GCA_028533065.1 Trachops cirrhosus
GTGCCCTGAAAATATGTGGAGCCCTTCCTAGAATGGGGCCTTATACATCCCCTCATCTGCTCCCAGCTGTTACTCTTGTCACTGCTTTATTTTTTTACCTCTTTCTCTTTTCTTTCTTTTTATTTTTTCTCTAAGAAAAAAACCCTCTGTTTGGATTTTAATGATCAGAAAAGTATAAAATAAAGCATAGAATATATTACATTTGGCATTTTTGTATTTGTAAAAATATTAATGCGGCCATGAGACTTGGATCTATGTGTAATAGAAACCTCTGGCATTTCTCTAGTGCAATGTTTGTCATAACTCCAAACCTAGAAGACTGAACATTACCAGAGAACTTGTTAGTAATACAGATTATAAATCTTCCCTTTCCCCAGGCCCAGCAATGTTTAACCAACCCTCCAGGTGATTCTGATACACTCTTTTATTTGAGAACCACTGCTCCAGAACTCTGTTTAAAAAAAAGAAAATTATGCCCTGGCCGGTGTAGCTCAGTGGGTTGAGTGCTGGCCCGCGACCAAAGGGTCACTGATTTGATTCCCAGGCAGGGCATATGCTTGGATTTGGGCCAGGTCCCAAGTAGGGGGCATGCCAGAGGCAACCACACATGAATATTTTTCTCCCTCTCTTTCCCCCTCCCTTCCCCTCTCTCTAAAAACAAATAAAATCTTAAAAAAATAATTTTTACATACATATACACACACATGCATACATACTCACTAATTGTTTTTTATTAGCTCATCGTAACAACTTTAGCCATGATTTAACTGAAATTATCTTTTTTCCACTTATTTTCTTTTATTTTTAATATATTTTATTGATTATGCTATTACACTTGTCCCATTTTCCCCCTTTACTCCCCTCCACCCTGCACACTGTCTCCCACTCATATTCCCCCTCTTTAGTTCATGTCCATGTGTCATACTTATAAGTTCTTTAGCTTTTACATTTTTACTGAGGCACATCATAATTACATTACCCAAGATTAAAATTAAGGGGAGAATCCTAGAAGCAGCAAGAAATAAGGAGACAGTAACCTACAAAGGAGTTTCCATCAGACTGTCAGCTGATTTTTCAAAAGAGACCTTACAGGCAAGAAGGGACTGGCTTAAAGAAGTATTCCAAGTCATGAAAGGCAAGGACCTACATGCCAAGGACCAAGATTGCTCTATCCAGCAAAACTTTCATTTAGAATGGAAGGACGGATCAAGTGCTTCTCAGATAAGGTCAACTTAAAGGAGTTCATCATCACCAAGCTCTTATTATATGAAATGTTAAAGGGATTTATCTAAGAAAAAGAAGATAAAAAACATGTATAGTAAAATGACAGCAAACTCACAATTATTAACAACCACACCTAAAACAAAAACAAGAAGAAACTAAGCAAACAACTAGAACAGGAACAGAACCACAGAAATGGAGATCCCATGGAGGGTTAGCAACAGGGGAGTGGGAGGAGGAGAGAGGGAGAAAAGGTAGAGAGAATAAGTAGCAAAGAAGGTAGGTAGAAAATAGGGGTAGGGCAAGAATGGTATGGGAAATGTAAAAGCTAAAGAACTTATAAGTGTGACCCATGGACATGAACTAAAGAGGGGGAATGTGGGTGGGAGAGTGTGTGCAGAGTGGAGGGGAGTGAAGGGAGGAAAATGGGACAAATGTAATAGCATAATCAATAAAATATATTTTAAAAAAAAGAGTTGGTGCCTGAGAGGAGGTGTCTAATCAAGAAATAGAACTACTATCAGGTTGCGGCCTGGCTTGTGGCCATGGGAATAAACACCCTTACCTTATTCTATGCGTACCTTTTTACCTCCTGCCAGTGTCTTCCAACAGCCAAATCCAACCCAAAGTCAGATAATTAGGGGTATCATTTATGGATGGTCCATTAATGTCTCAGACTCCTGGGACACATAATCAGGTGAGGGTGGAGAGTGGATCTGGAGGGACAAGTGGAGAATATCCAGCACACCTATGATGCTAAGCCCCAACCTAGATACAGGGGATGTGCTTGTGGGCAAAGGATTCATCTTTGCTATATCAAGGGTCCACTGGGGAGAGAGTTAATCAACATCACACCAATAAGTAGTGAAGATCTAACTCCAATAAATTCTGCAAAAGAAGCACATAGTGCTGTAAAAACATATAATAATGAGAACTAATATCAGTTAAGCAATCTGTATACCATTTTCTGAGCACTTTACATGTGTAAACTCAGTAATAACTGTGCAGCAATTTGATACAATAGATACTATTATCCTGTTTTTAAATTAGGAAACTCGGGCATTATCGTAACAGTGAAATGTTCAGCCTTTCTGACTCCATCTTATTTAAGCTTGCTTTATTCACATGGCCTTACATGCTAATCACAAGAAGGAATTCTGCTTACATCTTGAGTTTTACAAATACAGCCCCTTGCCAGAAAGGCCTCTCCTGAGGAGATAAGGGAAGTATGTACAAAAATAATGATTGTTTATCAAAGATTGACAGGAATCTCGTGACTGGACTTACAACAATTAGAGACAACGGACTAAAAACATATAAGTTTCATAATCTTCCTCAGACCCCTGCTGGCACTCAGATGTCTTAGGTCATCAATCAGTCTCAACACCACCACCCCTGCTATTTCCCCGTTTCCATGATATAAAAGAAGGCTGAATTCTCTACATTTTTTGAAGTATATTTTATTGATTATGGTATTACAATTGTCCCAATTTTATTTCTTCCCTTTATTTCCTTCCTGCCTGCACTGCCTTGCTTGCCCTCCAACATTCCCCCTGCCACAGTTCATGTCCATGGGTTGTATATGTAAGTTCTTTGGCTTCCCCGTTTCATATACTATTCTTAACCTCCCCCGTCTATTTTGTGCCTGCCTATTATGCTTCTTATTCCTGTACCTTTTTCCTCATTCTCCCCCCTCCCTCTTCCTGCTAATAACTCTCCATGTGATATCTATTTCTGTGATTCTGTTCCTGTTCTAGTTGTTTGCTTAGCTTTAGTGTTAGCTTTTGTTTTTTAGGTTTAGTTGTTGATAGTTGTGAGTTTGTTTTCATTTTATGGTTCATAGTTTTGATCATAAGTCCCTTTTATTTTTTCTCTTAACATTTTGATCAAATGTTAAAGGGACTTACCTTTTTTCTCTTAGATAAGATCCTTTAACATTTCATATCATCAGGGCCTGGTGATGATGAACTCCTTTAACTTGACCTTATCTGAGAAGCACTTCCATTCTAAATGAAAGTTTTGCTGGATACAGCAATCTTGGATGCAGGTCCTTGCCTTTCATGACTTTGAATACTTCTTTGCAGTCCCTTCTTGCCTGCAGGGTTTCTTTTGAGAAATCAACTGATAGTCTTATGAGAACTCCTTTGTAGGTAACTGTGTCCTTTTGTCTTGCTGCTTTTAAGATTCTCTCCTTATCTTTAATCTTGGATAATGGAATTATGATGTGCCTGGGTGTGTGCTTCCTTGGGTCCAACTTCTTTGGGACTCTCTGGGCTTCCTGGACTTCGTGGAAGTCTATTTCCTTTGCCAGGTTAGGGAAGTTCTCTGTCATTATTTTGTCAAATAAGTTTTCAGTTTCTTTCTCTTCCTCTTCTCCTTCTAGCACCCCTATGGTTCAGATGTTGGAACAATTAAAATTGTCCCAGTGTTCCTAAGCTTTTCCTCATTTTTTTGAAATCTTGTTTCTTCATTCTGTTCTGGTTGAATGCTTATTTCTTCCTTTTGTTCCAAATCATTGATTTGAGTCCCAGTTTCCTTCCCTTCCCTGTTGGTTCCCTGTGTATTTTTCTTTATTTCACTGTGTGTAGCCTTCATTTCCTTCTTCATTTTGTGAATGAGCTTAATCAGTTCTGTGAGCATCCTAATTACCAGTGGTTTGAACTCTGCATCAGACAGGTGGTCTATCTCCTCGTTGCTTAGTTCTTTTTCTGGAGTTTTGATCTGTTCTTTCATTTGGGCCATATTTCTTTGTCTTGGCACACCTGTTACTTGGTGAGGGGTGGAGCCTTAGGTGTTCATTAGGGTGGGGCAACCCTCTTTGCTGCCTTGTGGATGTCTGTGAGGGAGGGGTCAGAAAGGGAACAATGTTGCTTGCTCTGTTGTCATCCCACTTTCCATCACTTCCCCCCGTTTCCACAGCAAATTGTGCCCTTTCAGATGCTGATTTGCAGGTGAGTGAATTTGTGTATGTTTTAGGATCCTGTGGGTCTCTTCAACAAACTCTCCTGTGAGTTTGGGAGTTTCTTCCACCACCAGAACCACCACAGAGTATTTTTACAGCCTGGAGCTTTGAGTCTTCAGTTTCCCGCACTGAAACCCTTGGTTTCTTGGTCTGTCATGCTCCTCTGTTGTTCCCTAGGGCTTGTCTGCTCGTGAATGTGGGATTGCCCATGCCGTTTGCGAGCTGCTGCCTTGCTGCTCATCCTCTCTGCCCAGCTGCCTTTCTCCACCTTTTTTACTGTCTGAATAGGTATTTCATTAACTCCTTGGTTGTTGGATTTCCATGCAAATGTTTTTCTGGCAGTTCTGTTGTTCTTTGTTTTTTAATTGGTTGTTAACCTTCTTTTGGCTGTGTGAGGAAGAGAAGCGTTTCTGCCTACACCTCCATATGGCTGGAACCCCCTGTACTTCTTAAGATCGTTTTTTAGCATACTAGTCCACTGTCTCAGCTTGCTGACTTTGCAAGTAAAGTTGCTTTCCTTGCCCTAGTACCTTGTCACTTCACTCATTGGCAGTTGTGGAGCAAGCCATATGAGCTTGAACTCAGTTACATTATGAGGTTTCTCCACATTCCTATGGTCCTATGTCTACTGAGTGATTGAGTCAGAATTTGAACTTGGAATCTGACTCAGACCCAACTTACACAAGTAGTACAGAGGTTTGACCTAGACAAAAGTTCAGGAAAGATCTTTTTCATCAGGCAGTATCATTTAAGCTGAGATCCACGGGTGAGTAGGAGTTAATCAGGCAATAAGTGAAGAGATTTGGGGGTGAGGGTGAGTGGAAGATAGAACATTAAGGAAAATAGGTCTTTTAATAGGAAAAGGAAAGCAGAGGGGAGGGCCCAGGAAGCCTGAGTTCCTGTAAGATTTAATGACCAGTTAGAGGAGAATGATCCTATAATGCAGAGGCAAAGGGGAAACATCAAGAAAAGTAAGAAAAAATTATAATGTTCTTTCCCCAGTGGGGGAAGAATGTTTTGGAAGAATAAAATGGTCATCGGTGTATAATGTTACTCAGATCCAATGAGTTCAAGGATTTAAAGATAAGAGGTCCTTGATGAGAACTGTCAAACAAACTCAAAAGAGTCTGGAGGCTTTAGTTAGAAATAAGTAATACAGATTTATTCAAGGGTCTTATAGTTTGTAAACTTGGAACACCTTCACTCATGGCTGAGACATCTGTGAGACTGAGGTCAACACTGGAGGTGAATCTAGCTCTTTGGCTAAGGGCATCAAGTATACCTTCCTGCTAGTATGAGGTGAATTTCTGCAATCAGTTTGTCTGCCAGGCTGTGGTCATTTTGGGGAATGATTTTTTTTTCTGTAAGGATTAGATAATTTTCAAGATTGAACACAGTTTACACATTGAAATCATCACAGATGAATCTATGTGCAGGTTTGAGATCACCATCAGAGGTGAACCCAACTGTGGAAATGAGATTATCACTGGGAATGATCCCTAAAGCAGAGGTGAGGTCAGCATTTGGGATGAAATTTTCTATAAGGTAAGATCAACATAGGTGATAAAGTCAGCTGCGGGACTGAGGGTCCATGACCCACTGTGGGTTCTTAGTCTTAAGCAGGGAAGAATTCAAATGTGAACCAGCACAGAGTTTAGGTAAAAGTGAGTTTATTAGTGAAGCAGTGAGACAGAATGGGATACTGCACAGACAGAGCAGCCCCCTTTTAGCAGAATTTGCTTCCTTTATTGAGGTTCATTTAATTGGGGGGTAAGGTATTCAATGAGGGGGAGGAATATGTGAAGTTCTCATTCAGGTGTAGACCTGACAACCTGGGATAGGAAGTGGATTTGAATTATGGACAAGGTCACGGTAAAGCTCACATTTAATATCCAAGTCAGGTTTAAGTTCCAGTTCAAAGTCAGGACCCTCAGAACATCTGCATCACCCTGGAGTTTTTAAATCTTAAACTTGTCCACATTCTTCCTCCATTGATTTGTCAATTACAACTTGGGTTTATCTGCCCTGTTAATGATCCCATCTGAGGTTTCTGCTTAAGTATTACTGCTCCAATAAGTTGTAATTCTTTGTATCCACCTGTCTGTCTCTCCAATATTGGAGGCAGTAATTTGTACTGTGACCTCAATTATCTGATGGATCTAAGAAGAAACAGTTGTTGATTTTCAGTTTGTTTATTTTTTCTTATTATATAGGTAGATGGCAGTGATGACTTCCAGGATCCTTACATGCCACTGGAAAAAACTCATCCTTAGCTTCAATGTTAGAGTTGTCCCAGATTTGGCCAGTGGTAGGCCATTTAATCTGTCTCCTGTTTCCTATTTACCTGCCCATTCTTTTTGTATTTCCTTACTTTCTAGCAAGAAAATGCCCCAGGCTAAATTTTTACTCTCCCCGACTCCCCATCCTCAATCTTGCCTGCCTCAATTAACCATTTTTTTCCAAAGAGACCTGGTTTCTATTATTGGAAAACAAGACTTAGAAACCAACATTTGGATGGTGATGTGCTCATTGTTACTAGGCCCTTTAATAGATAGAGCTAGGAAATAGACACACACAGTTTGAATTTATGCTAATAACTGTAATACCAATTCAACACCCTGGAATTTATCTTTTCCTTCCCCATTAAATTTAGTTTTTTGTTTTTTTATGTCATCTTTTTTTTTATTTTCAGTTATAGCTGACATAAAGTTAATAATGTCAGGTATACACCCCAGTGATTAGACATTACATAAGTTAGTAAGTGATCATCCTCACAAATCTTGTACCCATCTGACACCATACATAGTTATCAGCTATATTCCCTATGCTGTACTTTACATACCCATGACTATTCTTTAACAACTAATTTGTGCTTCTTAATCACTTCAATTTTTTCACCCATTCCCCATCTGGCAACTGTCAGAATGTTCTCTGTATCTGATTCTGTTTCTGTTCTGTTTGTGCATTTATTTTTTTTAGAGTCAATTGTTGATAGATAAGTATTTATTGCTATTTTATTGTTCGTATTTTTTATCTTTCATCTTCTTTTTAAAGAAAACCTTTTAATGTTTTAATATAATACTTGTTTGGTGGTGATAAACTCCTTTAGCTTTTTCTTGTCTGGGAAGCTCTTTATCTGTCCTTTGATTCTAAATGATAGCTTTGTTGCATAGAGTAATCTCGGCTGTAGGTGCTTGCTTTTCATCACTTTGAACATTTGTTGCCACTCCCTTCTGACCTGCAAAATTTCTGTCAAGAAATCAGCTGACAGTCTTGTGAGAGCTCCCTTGTAAGTAACTGACTGCTTTTCTCTGGCTGGTTTTAAGATTCCCTCTTTGTCTTTAATTGCTGGTACTTAAATCATGATCTTGTTGGGAACTCTCTGCACTTCCTGGATTTGTATGTCTATTTCCTTCACCAAGTTAGGGAGGTTTTCTGTCATTTTTTTTTAAATAGGTTTCCAGTTCCTCGCTCTCTCTTTTCTCTTTCTGGCACCCTCATGATGTGAATGTTGGTATCCTTGAAGTTGTACCAGAGGCTTTTTTAAAAATATTATTTATTTATTTATTTATTTTTAGGCAGAGGGGAAGAGAGGGAGAGAAACATCAATATGTGGTTGTCTCTTGCATGGCCCCCACTAGGGACCTGGCCTGCAACCCAGGCATGTGCTCTGACTGGGAATCAAACCAGCAAGTCTTTGGTTTGCAGACTGGTGCTCAATCCACTGAGCCATACCAGCCAGGGTGCCAGAGGCTTTTTACACCATCTTCATTTTCTTGGATTATTTTTTCTTTTTGCTGTTCTGATTGGGTGTTTTTTGCTTCCTTAAATTCCAAATTGCTGATTTGATTCTTGACTTCATCTACCATACTGTTGATTCCCTATAAATTATTCTTCATTTCAGTTAATGTATTCTTCATTTCTAACTGGTTCATTTTTATGCTTTGAAATTCTCACTAAGTTCACTAAGTATCCTTATAAACCAGTGTTTTGATCTCTGCATCTAGTAAGTTGCTTGTCATTTTGTTTAGTTCTCTTTCTGGAGTTTTGTTCTATTCTTTCCTTTGAGCAGTGTTTCTTTGTTTCCTGGGGCAGCCTCCCCAGGCTTGGTAGAGTGGTCTAATGTAGAAGGTATTCTGTAGGGTCCAGTGGCACAGTCTCTCACCACCCAATCTGGGTTCTCGATGTGTACCCTACCTGTGTAGGCTGTGTATACACTCCTCTTGTAGTTGACTCATGCTGAGTTCACCCCTTGAGTGTGTCTCTTGTAGAGGTAGTTGGATGGTGCTGATGTGATGTGAAGCTGTCCAAAGGTGTGCTGACTCTGGGGTTTCCCTGCCACTGCAGGCCAAGGTCAGCTACTGCCTCTGTTCTTCCCAGGGCCAACTGACATGAACTACACAGTGATCTGCAGATGGCTGCTACTTGTGCTGGGCTTGGAGGTGCCCGGGAGAGACCAAGCTGTGAGCTAAGGCCAGCTACTGCTAATGCCAGGCATGGGGCCACTTAGTGTGAGGTATGGGGCTTACTGAGGGCAGATGCTGCTTGTTTGAGAGAATTTAGAAAAACTTGAAGTATGAACCAAGACATGTCATTTGTATGGAAAAGCTACTGCAAACAGCTTGGGTGGGCCTGAAAGTTGAGTAGAATGGGGACTCAGAATGGGGACCAGGGTGGGGCAAACAGTGTAAGCCAGGTTGATGGAGACTCAGATATGGCACCCACCTGTCGGAGAAAGCTTCCCCACAAGCTCTCACCCTGATGCCAAATAAATCAATTCCTCCCTATGTCTCCAGTGCCTTTCAAGCTGCTGCCCCACACTTGAGGTCAGAGCAAGTGAGTTTAAGTCTGTGCACAGGTCTTTTAACAGGAACTGCCAGAGACTCCCAACAACTTTCGTCTTCCTTAACCTCAGTCCCCACTGGTTTTTACAGCCAGAAGTTATGGAGACTTCTTTTCCTTGCTCTGGAACACTGGGCTGGGGCTGGGACCCATTCTTCCTTAGCAGGGGGGCTCTGTGCTGAGAAATCCCTGTAGATTTTTATCTAACACACATTGGTGTGGAACCAGCTCATTCAGCAACTTCACCCATCCTATCACTCTCAGTGTGGTTTCTTCTTTAATTCTGTGATTATAGGACTTCCATTCAGCTTGATTTCAGGTGGTTCTGAATGATGGTTTTTCTATAGTTTATTATAATTTTGATGTGGTTGTGGGAGGAGGTGAATATTATGTTTACCTCTGCTGCCATCTTGACTAGAAGTAGCTCCCCCCTAATATTTCTTCAACTCCTTTTCCATTACTGGGATACCTAGACTCTACAACTTCAAAACCTTTAAGCACATATTTAGTCATATTTTACACACAGAAATTTCAGAATTGCTATGCCTACACCACTGAAAAAAATTAAATGGTTAAGTAGACAAAAATTCTATGCAATTACTGTTGTCTTTTGCCCGAATATATTTAGTACAAGTACTGTGTTGAAAAACAATTACTTTAATTGTTTTTGTTTATTTCTTCTGTGTGATAATGGTATTTATTATTTGAAATACAATTAGCTTCATTTATTACTTTGTTTTTAATTCGAAAGGTTTTTTTATCCTTGATTTAAATTCATTTTTGAATATATTGTACTAAAAGTTCCAAATCCAAACTATATAAATTGTATAATCAGAAGTGTCATCCTTCTATCGGTTTCACTTTATTCCCTCCCCCTCTTGTAGTGGACTGTTTTATTAGTTACTGGTTAACCTTCCTTTGATTATTTTTTAAAGCCAACAGGTGACTGTTTCTGGCTCCACATCATTCTGACTTTCTCTGTGTCTTACTTATAGACACTCTTTTAAAAGGGATGACCATGAGGGAAATCTCCCTTTTAACTATTGTAGTCAACTGACTAGGGGCCTTAAGTACATCCATAAGATTCCTTCATCTTTGCTATGTAACATTACCTTAAGAGAATGATATTCCACCGTATTCAAAGGTCTCGGCCACACTGATGCTACATATGAGGTGTGTTTCTGGATCCATGTCACTTGGATCCAGAGCCCACATCAGCTGAATCATATTTGGGGCACTTGCAGAACATCTATTTTGTTAAAGAAAATATTATTAAAGACACTTGTTAATGATTGTAAGGATGACTTTATTTAAGGGTGTACTATTGCAGTAGAGACTACTGAAATGGGATCTTGGTGTAGGAAGAAAGAGATTGGGGTTAACTGTAAATACAACAAGGACAAGTGGGAATTTATAGCCATAGATTGGGGGTGAGGGGGCGGCCAGTGGATTGGAAAATGCTAAGAGAAAACATCAGGAGTAAGGAGGTATTCTGGCTAAATCCACCTAATAAGATTCTTGCTGAAAGCAGGAGAGAGAGTGATCAGACATCACCTGAGGGAATGATCAGGGGTGAGGAATCTGATCAGATATTGAAAGTGAAGGAGTTTGGATAAATTTACGTAGGAGGATTCTTGCTGAAATTGGTAGTACAGAGAGGAACAGGAAGCCCAGAAACCAGGCAAAGTTGAGAAACTTTGTCCAGAAGAGCTTAGAATTTGTTGAAGGAGACCTTTTGTCAGTTACTACCGCTCACAAAAAAGGATTTTTAACTTAAACCTTTTTTGATTTGTTGAAGAAGAAACTCAGCTTTCAGCGCAAGTGGCCCTCACAATTCTAAGATTTTTTCTTTTCTTTAATAAAATGTATTTGTACCTCTAGATCAGAAATAGGGAAATGGTATGTTTGTAAAAACCATACTTTTATGAAAATGGATTCTCGCCCTAGACAATGTGGCTCAGTTGTTTGGAGCATTGTCCCATAAACTGAAACATCATGCGTTTGATTCCTAGTCAGGGCACATGCCTAGGTTCTGGGTTTGGTCCCTGGTCAGGGCACGTATGAGAGGCAACTGATTGCTGTTTATCTCCTTCTCTCTCTTTCTCCCTCCCTCTCTTTCTAAAATCAATAAGCTTGTCTGCAGGTGAGAATTAAAAAAAATGGGTCCTCGGCCAAGATGGAGGCATAGGTGGATGCACACTGTACCTCCTCCCACAACCAAGACAGGAAAAACAACAATTTAGAAACAAAATAACAACCAGAACTGGCAGAAAATTGATCTGCATAGAGGTCGGGCACCCAAGGAGTTGAATTGGACACGTTTGTCCAGACCGGTAGCGGGGCGGAGTCGGGCAGCCAGGTGCGGGTCTCAGAGCTGAGAGCAGAGAACGTTGGGACCGAAAGCTTGTAAGGCAACCTGGACACTCAAGGCAACCTGAGTGGCGCACAGGACCACAGCGGGCAGACCCTGAGCATGTAGCGGTGGCTGGCTGGGCCCCGGTGAGGCTGTGATTATGAAGCAAGGCACTGCTCGCAACTCAGGGTCCCATCACCGGGAAACAGAGCCTTGAGGCACTGATTGAAAAGGAAGGTCCCACGGGCTGCACAAGCCCACCCACATGGGAATTGGCACCAGAGGGACCCAGTTTGCTCAGGGAAAGCGAGTAAAGGGACGGAGGTCTGACAGAGAGCAGAGCAAGCACCTTTGTTCCTTCTCAGATCCCACCCCCACATACAGGGTCACAACCAAGTGACTGGGGTGCCCTGCCCTGGTGAACACCTAAGGCTTCATGACTCACACATAACAAGCGAAACAAGACCAAAACAAACAAACAAACAAAAAAAAAAAAACAAAGAGATGGCTCAAACAGACCAATTGAAAGCGCCTGAACTCATCCTTTTAAGTGACCAAGAGATAGCCAACCTATCAGATGCACAGTTCAAAGCACTGGTGATCAGGAAGCTCACAGAATTGGTTGATTTTGGTTGCAAACTAGATGAAAAAATGAAGGCTACAATA
>JAPYXV010003665.1:0-12043 GCA_028533065.1 Trachops cirrhosus
AAAGATTTTATTTATTTATTTTTAGAGAGGGGAAGGGAGGGAGAAGGAGAGAGAGAAACATCCATGTGTGGTTGCCTCTCATGTGGTCCCCACTGGGGACCTGGCCCACAACCCAGGCATGTGCCCTGACTGGGAATCGAACCTGCGATGCTTTGGTTCGCAGCCCGCGCTCAATCCACTGAGCTACACCAGCCAGGGCAAGTTTTAGTTTTTCTGAGGAACGCCCATATCGTTTTCCACAGTGTCGATGCCAAGTTACATTCCCACTGACAGTGCACGAGGGTTCCCTCTTCTCCACATCCTCACCAACACTTGTTGTTTGTCGATTTATTGATGACAGCCACAGAATCCGCAGTTTAATAAGATGGCCAGGTGATTCTGCTTGTCACTCAGTCCGAGCAGCCCTGGTGTGAAGAGGCACGGCGCCCTCGGCGTTGATGGGGTTGGGGGGAGGCGAAGGCACGGAGGAGGAAGGGGAGCCCCGGCCCTGTGTCCGTTCGGTTTCTTTCTGAGGTCGGACGGCTGCGTGTCAGAGGTGCCCGAGGCCTGGGCCCAGCAGACACAGCCAGTCCGTGTGCGTCAGGTGGTCTGGCCACGTGCTAGTCCATGCCGCCTGTCAGCAGGCGACTCCATATTGGGGGGAGGTCAGGCAGATGGGCTGAGCAGACGGCTGTGTTGGATTCTAAGGCCTGCAAAGCAGAGTCGGCGCGGAGACCTGGCAAGAGGCACCCTAGAAGCACCTCCCTCGGAGAAGTTTTACAGACGCATTCCGGGCAGTGATGACTCCATTGTCCTGGGGTGGGGCCAGGCAGGGGGATTTCGTACAAGTTCCTGGGGGTGTTCTAACCTGCAGCCAGGGTTGGAGACCGCTGCTGTGGGCACAGGGGGACCCTGCAGATGTGTTTGAGGATCTTCATCGTCACCTCCTTCCCGTGGCCCAGGTACCTGGCTTCCCTGCGCGGCCACGTGGCTGCCGTGTACCAGATTGCGTGGTCGGCCGACAGCCGGCTCCTGGTCAGCGGCAGCAGTGACAGCACTCTGAAGGTGTGGGACGTGAAGGCCCAGAAGCTGGCCGCCGACTTGCCCGGCCACGCGGACGAGGTATGGCCGCCGCCTGTGGGCCCGGGGCTGAAGCTGGGCCCTTCTCCTTCACCCTCCTCGTTGCCCCACCTCCCCTCTTCCTCCTCCGCCCCGGTTTAGGTGTATGCTGTGGACTGGAGCCCCGATGGCCAGCGGGTGGCAAGCGGTGGGAAGGACAAGTGCCTCCGGATGTGAGTCTGGGGAAGTGGTGGTTGGTGTGCTCGGCTCCGCTGCCCTTGCGGGGGCCACTCCCGGTGACTTTCCCTGTGGTGTAGAGTTCGGGGGGCTTGCCAGGGCCCCAGACTGCCCCGGGAGGGTGTGCGGAGCCAGGCTCTCAGCGGGCGGTGGGAGGGCTGTGGAAATGGCAGGCACTGTGGCAGCCCCCGCCAGTGCTGAGGCCCCTCTCCCGAGGGCGGGCCGGGGGTGGCTGCCGGGCCAGGCGGGAGTTCGTGTTAGCTCTGCGCCCGGAGGTCCTAAGACCGAGTTCGGATCCTGGTTCACCTTCACTGTGCTGCCTGGGACAGCTCGGTTAACCTGTCTCGGGGGTTGTCACACTTCAGTAGACAGGAAGATCAAAGCTAGGAGGTGATGCGCCTTGGGACCTGAGGCACTGTGTACTTGTACAGGACTGTCACCGTCTGTCACGGGACAGCCTTGGCGGGCTCCCCAGGGGGCTCGGCCCTCGTCTGAGGCCGTGGTGAGGCAGCTTGCCGCTGGGTGAGGCAGTAGCCAGGCTCTGGTTGGCTGAGGGGACCCACAGGCCCGTGGGGGGCCCCTGGGATCACATGGCGGCCTCCCTTTCCTGTGGAGGACCCCCATCCTGTCCCCTCCCCTTCTGCACAGATGGAGGAGATGAGAAGCCCCACAGCGCTCTGACCCCCAGCCGGACCCAGCCTGTGGCAGCTGCCTGCCCGGCAGCCCAGCGGCCGGGTGGTGACCCGGTGTGGCCTGCTGGCCGTGCACGGACCCCAGCGGGGCTCCTCCCCTGCGCCTGAGTTCGAGGATCCCAGGAGGCTACCGCGGAGCTCAGCCCCTGGCCATCACTCTGGGCCTTCCTGGTGCCGTCAGGGTCGGCAGGGCCCCTGCCACCGCCCCTGCCCCCTTTCCCTGACGTCAGCCCCATGTGGGGGCAGACCCCAGATTCGGTGACCAAATAAATAACTTATATTTTGTGTGTCTGGGTGATAATCCCTTGTCTAGAATGCGGGCTCAGCCAAGGTCTGTGCCAAGTCCTTTGTTCAGCCCCCTCTGCACTGGGCTGCCCCCAAACCACAGGGGCCAGGAAGTCGCCTGGCCTCCCTCCGCCCTGTGCCTGCTGCAGAGGCCGGCTGCGGCCGGGGAGACTCGCTGAAGCCCAGTCGGAGGCTGTGCTGTCTGATGGGCTGTTTGCGTTCACTAGCGCTCCGTGCAGTCAGGCGTGCTGTCCTCGGTGACACTGGCTCCAGGCGACTCGTGGTGTCGGAGAGCTCGAACGACAACACTCTCATGGGCACAGGGAGTGCTGCTGGGTGCCTCCCTCAGCACCTCCCCCCCCACACACTGCTCGAGGCCTTGCCGTGTGCCCCGGGCTCAGAGCCAGGCCCTTGGGACTCAGGAAGGCGGCGGCTGCCCTGGACCACTCTGACGGGGTGTGCGGTGATGAGAGCTCTAGCAGAAGGGGGTGGTGTGACACCAGAGGGCGGTTCTCTGTCCCCCGAGGACTTCGTGTGGTGCAGAGACTCCCCACCAAGATCTTGCCCTCCATGCATCCTGCCCCCACTTTCTCCTCTTCCAGGGCTAAGGCGGATGGCTGAGGTCGAATGTTTGTTTTTTTTTAATTGATTTTAGAGGAAAGGAGAGGGAAGAGCATCGATTTGTTGTTTCATGGATTTATGCGCCCTGACCAGGGATCGAACCCAGAACCTGGGCGTATCGGGATGATGCTCTAACCAACTGTCTGCTCAGCTAGCCAGCCAGGGCCGGGTTGAACTTCTAAACCTCACTTGTACAGACTGCTCAGGGCCACAGCATTTCCAGTCTTGTGGGACACCCTCCCCCACCCCCACCTGTGGTTTTACAATTCTACATGACCCTCGCTGTGGCCCTTAGCTTCCACCTTGCACATCTCTGCAGAGATGCTAAGGGGGGCAGAGGGAGGCGGCAGTTGCTGAGCCCCTGTCTGCGGGCACTTTTTCTGAGTGTGCTCTCACGTGACCCTCACGGTAACCCGACAGCCGTGCCTGGAATGGTCTCACGTCCCCATATTTTTTATGACAAAACAGCTCAGGAAGCTTAAGTGGTTTGTGCCCTCACATCCAAGAAGAGCCCAAATTAAACAGATGCCCCAAAGCTTGTGTAATTTGCAGCATATCCCACCAGAGCTCACGTCTGCTGCTGACCGGGTGTGGGGGGCCACCACCTCTGTCCCATGTTGCTGGTTTTCCTGGTGTGTGTTCAGTCTGAGTGCCAGTCTCTTCCTCCCAGGGGAAGAAAGGGCGATGCAGGCAGAGCTGGGCAGTAGGTGGTGGTGGCGTCGCATTGCCCGTCCGTCCTCCCCGCCCACCTGGACTCGGTTCTGGCAGAAACTAGGGAGGTGGACACTGGCTGCCCAGCTGAGACTGTGCGCAGCATGAGGCAGAATGTAAGGGTGCTGAGCGGCCTGCAGTTCTTTAATGAGGGGCTGGGACCTAGCCCAGAACTGGGGAGGGGGTGCCCAGCAGCTGTGGGCAGTGGCTGACCTGTCCTGCAGGGTCCTGGACGCCCCCCCTCAGTAAGGAAGCACGTCTTCCAGATCTTCCAGCCTCCGCATCTCATCCGGCCTGATGGCCACCGTCTTCCGCTGGGGCTCCCTGCGCCGCACCGTGATCTGGATGGGGTTGTTCTCGGGGAAGCTGCTGAGGTCATTGGCGACGGTCGCAAACTGGAATCACATGAGAAAACCCCTCAGACTTCCCCGGGCCCGGTCTCTCTGTCGCGGGCAGCCCTGGTTGGTTGGCTAAATGGGATCCTAGCTGCGTAGCCTGGCCAGCCTCCCTGGCAACACCGGGAGAAGCAGGTACAAAGAGGTATGATTCAAGCCCGTGATGTTTCCAACCACAGAGCTGTGCGCGCAGGCCTCTCCCCTGCCCCGTGCCCCTCCCTACCCCAGGCCGCTCCCTTCTCCGTCCCCCTTCAGCCTCTCCCCTGTTCCCGTCAGTGCCATTCACAGTCATTGGCAGGGAGCTGGAAGGAAGGTGACGGTTACAGTGATGCTGGTGCGCACGGTACTCTGCATTCCCAGTGGGCGCCAGAGTGCTCAGTCCTTAAACCTCCCAGGAGAGAGCAGCCTGCAATTGGTGTGTATTTGCGTGGGTGGAAAGCAAGCAAGCGGGGAGACAAGTTGTGGGGGTAGGGGGAGCCCCAACCTCCAAAGCCCCCAGTGCAGACCTCTCCCCCGGACCCCTCGGGCGCCCTTCCCCCGGGGCTCACTTTGTAGGGCTGGCACCACTTCCCCACCCCGGCTGTGTTGGCGGCCCTGACGATGAGGCAGTAACTGGTGTTAGGCTTCAGCTCCATCAGCTTGACAGTGGTGCCCAAGATCTTGTGGAAGATCCACGGGCGACTCTTTGTCTTCAGGTGGTTGTCGTTCTTGACGACCTCCTGCAGCAGGACCTGGTAGAAGCTGACTGGCTGCTTGCTCAGGGCGTAGGTCCAGGAAATCTGGGAGAAGAGAGCCCCGGAGGCTTCCTCAGACCTGGCCTGGCCTGTCCTCCCCTCGCCCACATGGGTGGGAATGCCCACTTCCACCCCCTGCCCCTCCTCCTCGTCCCCCACCCTCCCCCACTGCCATCCCAGTGCCTGCTGCCTGCACTCGCCTTCCCGCACAGCCCCACCCACCGTGCAGGGCGCCTTCGTTCTGTTTCTTCCAGAACCGGCGATTTTCAACCGGTGTATCTCGAGAGTTTTCAAAACATGCCATACTCGATAGTGAATAGCCAACCGGTTGTGCCACAGCACGTGAGTGTTCTGAAAATTTGTGCAGCACGCCAGTTGAAAATCGCCGTTCCAGGCTATGTCAGTTGAGAGGGATCTGGGAGATTATCTTGCCCGCCTCTTTCATTGCCGGTGGGGTGAAAGGTTCAGAGAGGGTAAGTGGCTGGCCCATGGTCACACAGCAATTAAGTGACAGTCGGGGATCAAACCGACAGCCCCAGAGCCCGTGTGCCACAACAGGGGTCGCCAGGCGAGCCTGACTACAGATCCGAGGGAGTTTCAATAACACTGCAGATTCCTGGAGGGCCGACTCCTCTCTCCAGGCCAGAAGCTCCCAAACGGTTGTGCATTGGAACACCCCAGGGGCCTCGTTAAAACACAGGCTGCTGGCCCCTGCCCTGCCAGTTTCTGACGCTGGGGGCCTAAGTTGCGGGCAGGATGAGAGGGGGAACAAAAACTTAAATTTCTCCCAGGCCGCCACAGGATGCTGGTGGGCTGGGAAGAAACGGCCCCCAGGCCTTCCGACAGTCGGGCTTCTAGGTTCATCTTCCTAAAGCTCGGCTCAGATTGCGTCCATCACCAGATAAAAAGCTGTGCAAAGAGCTGTTCCCTACTGCTTACAGAAAAGTCTATAAAGCAGCCTAACGTTGGAGGGCTTCCAGAAAACGACCCCAGATTAACATCCCCCTCCTCAGCAGCCCCACCTGGGAATTTGCTAGCGGTACAAATTCTCAGGCCCCGTCTCCCAGACCAACTGAGTCAGAACCTCTAGAGATGGGGCCAGGGATCTTGGTTTTTTTTTTTTTTTTTTTTTTTAACGAGATGATCAGATCTGCAGAGATAGGAATGTGTGGAAAGTCCTAGGTTGGGGCCTGGGTGTTTCCTCCCCCACTTCCCTACCCATGTGCCTTTGCTAGTATCAGCCCTTCCAGGGAATACCTTTCCCCACAACCCATCTCCCGATATTTAAATCCTACCTCTGTGCCCCAGCTCAAACGTCACCAAGAGCCACCTAGCTAATCCATGCACCCGGAAGTAATGTTTCCTCCCCTCTGACGTCCTGGTGGCACTTGAACTCTCCCTACAGCAAGGAGCCCTTTCCAGCTTGCACTGGAGTTTCTTACACACATGCCCTCTCTCCTAACCCATGAACTTGAGGTTGGGATGTAGGTGGGAGGCGCCGTCACACGCCCCACAGAGCTCAGCTCAGTGCCTGGCACACCGGGGGGTGGCCGCTCAGCCCGTGGCAGATGCACGGGGGACACAGGGAACGCACCACGGCCGTGTAGTCGCTGACTGTGTGTTCGCAGATGAAGGGTGCCTCGGGCACATCCGTGACCACGGAGGACTTCGAGGACGTCGAGGTGGTGTCCATGTCCACCGCAGGGTTGTCGAGGTCCAGCAGGCCCCCGGGGGCTGTTTGGGACTTAGAGCGGTGGAGACAGAGGGCCAGGTCCTCCTTTTCTGTATTGGCGGCCGGCGAGGTGTTGAGTTTGTTCAGCTCGCCTTCCAGCAGCCCCGCAAAGAAGCTGCTGTTGGGCTGGGTCACGGCCAGTTTGATGGGGTTCAACAGGGTGGACGAGACGGGGGTGATGCTGCTGTCGTCGGAGCTGCACTCGGACTCCTCCTCCGGCATCGGCCTCCTGGAGTGCGAGGGGGACACCGGTGACCCGACGGAGGAGGGGGCCACACCAGCTGGCCCATGCAGCCTGGAAGCCCCGGGTGGCCCGCCACCGGGCCTGACCCACGTGCGTCCCCAGCTGCTTCCGAACAGCCCAGAACATCCTCACTGCTGTGCACCAGCGTGTCTACCCCCCAGGGCACGTATTCGTGGAAAATGCAGATTCCTGGTACCCTGTCCCCAGCTGGGGGTGGGGCCGGGGAAGCTGCTACAGTCCCTAGGATCCTCAGGTGATTCTGATGCAGGTGATTCCGAGAACCACAATTTGAGAAATGCTGCTAAAACTCTCTAAGTCCTCCCTCTAAAGGGGGGTGCAAAGGCCCCAGGGAATGACCCCAATGACCTACTGCAGGGTGAAAAATGTTTAAAAGAAAAATAAGCCCTGGCTGGCGTAGCTCAGTGGATTGAGCTCAGGCTGTGAACCAAGGCATCAAGGTTCAATTCCCAGTCAGGGCACATGCCTGGGTTGCAGGCCAGGTCCCCAGTGGGGACCACATGAAAGGCAACCACACATTGATGTTTCTCTCTCTCTCCTTCTCCCTCCTCCCCCTCTCTAAAAAAATAAATAAATAAAGTCTTTAAAAAAAAGAACAGTCTTGTTTAAAAAAAAAGAAAAATAAGCTTTACTAATATGTAGGCACTATTTAATATTTATTTTTAAAGATTTTATTTATTTTTAGAGAAGGGAAAAGAGAGAGAGGTGGTGGGGAGAGATTCATCATGTGGTTGCCTCTCACATACCCCAACTGGGGACCTGGCCCGCAACCCAGGCACATGCCCACACTGGGAATCGAACCAGCGACCCTTTGGTTCTCAGGCTGGCGCTCAATGCACTGAGCCACACCAGCCAGGGCTTCACTATTTAATATTTAATGTGATTACTAATTTATTTACTTACAACTTACAACACTGAACAGTATGAATATATGCAGCCTGTAAAATGAACAGACAAATGCACCTATGTTGGGGTGACTGCTCAAAAGCCTTGGAGAAACCCGACCAGCCCAAGCCTCCAACGCCAGCCGTCGGTGGGGATTTAGACGAGATGACTCCCCCACCAAGGTCCTCTGTAGGCTGAAGTGGGTGCAGAAGGCAGCTAGGTACCAGCTCTGTGCTGGACACATTTAGGTTTACAGCAGTCCAGCTGGGTGGCCGCTAGCCCGAGTTTCCCACGAGGGACTGAGGAGTCCCTGATCTTAATTAACCTTTCTACAGCCGTATAGCTAAGTGGTAGAAGTCGGACTCATAATCCTAGACTTCCCCAGTGTAGCGGGAAGTTTCCTGTAAGCGTGTATCACTTCAGCCGTGCCTGCCACTTGCAGGTCCCTTAGGAAATGGATACTATATCCCTTTCATCTGATTAGGACCAGCAACATAGTTTGTGGGTCCCCTTCGAAAATTATTTAGAATTTTGCCCTGGCTGGTATGGCTCAGTGGATTGAGCACGGCCTGCAAACCAAAGGGTCACAGGTTCAATTCCCAGGCAGGGCACATGCCTGGGTTGCGGGCCAGGTCCCCAGTTGGGACATGCAAGAGGTAAACACACATTGATGTTTCTCTCCTCTCGTTCTCCCCGCTCCCTCTCTCTGAAAATAAATACATAAAATCTTTAAAAAAAATTTTTAAGTGTAACTCTAGAATGCAATAACAATATCCATATGTTCAAAAAGAAATGCGAAAATTCCTTTATAATACAAAAAACAAGTATATAAATAAATAATTGAATTAAAAATTAAAATGAAAGATTTTTTTCCCCCTGAAAGTTTGGGTCAAAAATGCGGGTGCGCATTATACATGGCAAAATAAGGTAGTTTGTGAGTCCCCTCCAAAAGTTATTGAGAATTTCAAGAGAGTGACAGTGAGCATTAAAGTAAGTACAGGGCTGTTATGACTGTAAAAGTCACACACCGTGAAAGTGCCTTGCAGATGATTCTTTCAGCCTACATCAACCACCCCCCTTCACTGGCTCACTCCTTCCATTCCTAGGACATTCAGCTCACATATCACCTCCTCCAGGAAGCCTCCCTTAACTGCACCCTCTCCCAAGCTATAATAAGCCTCTTCCATTTTCTCAAGGTGTCCTATCGTAGCACAGGCCATGCTGTATTATTCTTGATTTTTGACACACACACACCAGGCGGGGAGCTACGGGACAGCGCTTTTCCACTGTACAGTCCAGAACTTAACCCTCGGCCAGACACCTTGCAGGAGCTCCAAGAATTTTGTGGAACGAAGTCAAGGGAACACAGAATCTCTGAGGAGGAGCAGTAAGCCTCAGCCTAAACACAGACAGGCTACTGGGGGGACACAGGAAGGGGACAGCACCAACAGGAGGATTGAGAGAGGAGTCATGGGGGAGAGAAAGGGGGCAGGGGTGTCTGGGGGAGGGGGTGAGGACCCTAACTACACTAGGGATGCGCAGTCAACAAATCTCGGAACAACTATAAAGGACACGTGGACAAAACCAAGGGGGGTGGAATCAGGGGAGGGAGGTGGGGATGGCTGGGGTGGGGGGGAAAGGTGAGGGGAAAAGGCAGAAAACTGTACTTGAACAACAATAAAGTAAACAAAACAACAACAACAAATCTCTGACTAATCCTGGAAGGCTTCCTGCAGTGGGAGGCCTACACGCCTCCAGGAACGGATTCGAGGTCAGGCATCTATGACTGGGTCTGCACTTCCCAGGAAGTCCAAGGCCCAGGTTGTGACAGGTCCAGGAAGTACCTCCTGGTCAAGCCCCTCCCCGCCCCCAGCTGCTGCCTAGGAAAGGAGGAAAGGACCAGACTCGGGTCTTACGGCAGACTGCTGATGTCTTCCTCCCTGAAGTTAAACAAACTGCCCCTTGAGGAAAGTGGGAATCCTTTGGTGGCCACCGTCCTGTTCATAGACTTGGGGTTCGGAAAGGGCTCCGGCATTGGATTCAAAACGCTGAGGGCTTCCTTTTTCATCATGGCCTCCTCCCCATCTCCCACTTTCCAGAACACCTCTGATGCCATCTGGTTCGTTTGGGACCGCAGCGGTCCCCGTGCAGGACAACCAAGCAGACAGGAAGCAGAGGGAAACTGGAGGCGGCAGACCCGCCCTTAGTTTAGTTGGGATGCGGGTGTGATGAGCTGACTTCACAATCCTCGCGGAGTGTAACAATTAGGGGCTGCTGTTGCCCGGGGCCAGAACCAGGGGGTGCGGAGTGGGGCGCAGCCAAGAAGCAGATTCCATCATCCTTCCTGCTCTAATGCTCTGCGGTTCGGTTCGGCAGGCAGCGCGGTCCTTCCCTGAAGATCAAAATGCTTACCACCTGTGGAGCCCTTTGGCGCTGCCCTGGGAAGGAGGGAGGGGAAGGAAGGTGGGACAGAGGCACCTGGGTATGGAGGGAGGGGCAGCGCACGGGTCTCTGGGAGTGGGAGACTGTCGGAGGCTGAGGTACCTTGTCCAGAAACTGTGTGCAGTAAGCCCCCACTATGTCCGGTCTGCGGGCACAGGGAGAACACGGATGGTACACGGGGTTCGGGGCGCACATATACCCAGGTTTTACTGTAGAATTCTAAATGCGCCACCTTCTGGTCCCGAGTGTCCCCATGTGTTGAGCGACAAAGGAGGGCACTGCAAAGGGGTAGAGATGGACCAGACATTATTTCTATTCTCAGGGAAACCACTCCACTGTAGAAAAACATACGCACAGCCTCCAGGGTGGGAAGAGAGGCTGTTAAAGCTGTGCGGGCTTTGCACTCAGACGGGCATTTGTCTGATTTAAGTCCCGGTCTGCACTCACAGGCTCTGTCCTCTGTGGCACGGTGACCTCCTGGAGCCTCAGCTTCCCCATCTGTGAAACAGCGATACAGACAGCGCCCACCTCACTGGATTATGCAGAGACACCCCTGTAAAGTTCTTATGTTTCTTCCAGAGGATGAGGCAAAGGAAAGGACGGTTAAAAACACCAAATCTCATACTTTGTGTCCTGTATACTCAGCATTTTTGTTTGTTTGTTTGTTTGTTCGAATGTTATTGGCCCTGACCCCATAGCTCAGCTGGCTATTCTCCCTATGCCCCACGGTTGCAGGTTAGATCCCGGGTCAGGGCACATGTAAGCATCAACCAGTGAAGGCACAAAAAATGAGCGGAACAACAAAAATCTCTCTCTCCCTCCCCTGTTCCTCTGTCTCTAAAATCAATCAATAAAAATGTTATTTATTAAAAATGGACAAATCAGAGAAGCAGGTGCCCTCTGTGTGTTCTTGGCACCCGTCACGTAATCTGTAATATGCTGTCCGGGTGATTGGACTCCTCCTCACTGCCTTGCCATCACCAATAGGTAGGTCCCTTGAGCACGGGAACGGTCAGTCTTCTGGAACTTTCTGGCCCAGCGTTGAGAACAGGGGATCACAGGTCGGTGTGCGTGCGTGTTTCGCGCGGACCCGGGGCGCACGTGGCGCCTGCAGGCTACGTAGGTCCGGGTGGAAATGCGCCCCGGTGCGTGGGGCGGTGCAGACTCGGCTTGTTTCCGCCCCAAACAACCTGTCGCGGGAGGCCGCGCACCCGTCCCTCGCGGCCAGCAGATGGCGCTGCCGGCCCGGCTTTGGAGCCTGGAAGCCGGAAGCGGCGGCCGAGCGAGACTGGCGGGCCCTGGGCGCCGGGGACCCTGCGTGGGGCTGATCCCGCAGCGCCGCCGGCCCCCGATCCAGACAGGGGCGCCGAGGGGCGTCTGGAGAGGGCAGTGCAGGTGTCCACGGGACGGGCGGCCTGGGGCCCCAGGGAACATGGGCCTGCTCAGGGCCGGCCTTTGCCCGGGCCTCACCCAGGACATGGTCCAGCTTCTGAGGAGCCACGGAATCAAAACAGGTGACCGCGTGCGCGTGCCACACAGCTGGGCACACCGCGGAGGCCGGCCCCACGGCCCTGGCAGACCCGGGGGGGGGCCGTTCCCTCCCTCCTCTGCTCCCCACCTTATGGAGAGGCTCGGGGTGGTGGGCGTGGTCAAGCCCAGCCCCAAGCAGCGCAAAACCCCTACTGTGTGCCGGGCACCACGCCTGGTCTTGCGGCTCTGTTGGCTCTCGCGAGCTTCCTAAGGGGGCCTGCCCCAAGGTAGAATTGTCACCCCATTTTACAGACGGGGAAAAGCCAAGCATAGGAAGCCCCGCCCTCCCTGTCAATCAACCACACGTTTTGTTTTCAGTGGTGGACTTGGTTTCCGCGGACTTGGAGGAGGTAGCCCAGAAATGTGGCTTGTCTTACAAGGTGAGCTGATGATCTTGTTCCAAACCTGGGCGTCTGTCAATATCTGTCCCCGGGCAAAGGGTTCCCAGAGATCCAGGAGCGGGGAGGAGCACAGGGGAC
>JAPYXV010003666.1:0-12042 GCA_028533065.1 Trachops cirrhosus
ATAAAAAATTCTCCCAAACCACAGGTTAGAAACAGTTCCACCACAGGCTACACAGGTTATCTGACTAGCACAGTATTTTTGGTATGTTCTATTTTTTAGGTATCTGGTGTCTTAAATTTGTTTTATTGTGGCATATTATGCAAAAAGGGGACACATTTTAAAGGCATGACTTTCTGGACCTTGACATTTATGTGTAACCGTTCCACCGCTATCCAGATTAAGATATAGACACGGTGCGCCTTCCCAATCAATGCTTCTCTCCCTAGTGGTAACCTCTGCTCTGAGTCTTCCACTGTCAGTCAGTGAGCTTGTCCTTGAACTTGGTGACACTGGACTCACACAGTATGCACGCTTTTGTGTCTCGCTCCTTTAACTCATCATCATGTCTGGGAGATCCATTCATGTTGGAGTATACAGAAATAGTTTGTTCTTTTTTATTGTTGTGTAGTATTTTATGTGCCTATATCATCATTTATTTATCTCTTCTTCAGTAGACAGGATCTGGGAGGTTCCCAAATGGTGCTCCTGTGCAAAGAGATGCTAAGAACACTCTCGTGTGTCTCTCATGTTGCATTTTCTCTCTCACTTCTCTCGAGTACATGCCTGGACACAGGACTGCCGGGTGGAGGGGAGGTGAGCACAGTAAATTGGTTCTTAATAGAACTTTTTATCTTGAGGTCATTATAGATTTACACGCGGCTGTAAGAAATAGTGAGAAACCCCATGTACCCTTTTACCCAGTTTTCCTCAATGGTAGCACACTCAAAACCGCAGTACAATGCCACTCCCGGAATGTCATCATTGACACAGTCAAGTTTTGTCGCCACAGGGATTCCTCCGGTTTCCTTATGCAATGCAGTTGGTAGTCACCCCCACTTGCTCACACCCCTGCACCCTCCTCAACCTCTGGGGACCACTAATTTGCTCTGTGTTTCTATGATTTTGTCATTTTGAGAATTTTACATTAATGACTATGTAACTTCTTAGGGTTGGCATTTTGTAACTGAGCAGAATTCTCTAGAGATTAACCCAAGTTGTTATGCTTATGAATAATTGGTTGTTTTTATTGCTGAGAAGCGTTCCTTGGTATGCAGCACCATAGTTTGTTAACCACTCACTCATTGAAGAATTCCTGGGTTGTTTTCAGGATTTGTCCATTAAGATGAAAGCTGTTGAGAACATTTGTGTATGGGTTCTGGAGTGAACATAAGGTTTTATTTCTCTGGGATGAATACCCAGTGGTATAATCACTGGGTCATATGGTCATGTTATGTTTAATTTTTTTAAAGAAACCGACAAACGCTTTTCCAGAGTAGCTGCATTGTTTAACCTTCTCATCAGCAATGTATGAGTCACCTAATTTCTGTACATCCTCACCAGCATTGATGTTGTTTTTTATTTGTTCCATTCTGAAAGACGTTCAGTGATAGCTCATGGTGATTTTAATGTGAATTTCCCTAATGGCTAATGATGTTGAACATCTTTTTATGTTTATTTGCCATCTGTGTATTCTCTTCAGTGAAATGACCTTTCGTGTCTTTTACACAATTTTCTTTTTTTATTTTTTATTGTTGTTCAATTACAGTTGTCCCCATTTTCCCCCCACTACTCTCCCCTGCCCTACCCACCCCTCACCTCAGGTGCGGTCAGGGTGCTGGCTTCCGGCCCTTCCAGTAGGTGTGAGGTGGTACCTGTTTCAGTGTGCACCTTCTGATGGACCGTGACGTGAGAAATCTTTTCCTAGGATTATTTGCCATCTGTGTATCCTCTCTGGAAAGATGTCTGTTAGGGTCTTTGGCCTATTCTTGAACTGGGTTGCTTGTTTCCCTGTTGCTGAGTTTTAAGAGTTCTCTGTATATTTTGGATGGCAGTCCCTTATCAGAAATGTCTGTGACAGGCATTTTCTCCCAGTTTGTGGTTTATTTTTACATTCTCTTGGCCGAGTCTTTCGCAGGGAAGGGATTTAATTTTGAAAGTCCGTTGTTAGTTTTTAGATAAATCTTTTGTTTTTCAAAGAGTTAATGCATGAAGCTGTTGGTTGAGCTTGAGTTGCCGTTTGGATGTAGCATTTTTAACATTTAAATGGACTAGCCCGTCTATGTTTTACAAACAACTAACCAGCACTGTATCCCCCCATTTTTACCCTTCCAAACGCCTCGATAATTTCACTTCTCCACAAAATAACCAGAGTCAATGAAATAATTGTGACAGATTTCCTAAATGCTCTCTGCACTGATCAAAGTACAAATAAGGTGTTCTGACACCTTGGAAGGGTGATATGTATTATACAGTATCCACTACTTACAGGAAATGATGATGCTGATTTTAATCACCCCTAATTACTGTCTAGGGATACATATACTACAGATAGGTAAAAATTGCACACTGAAATTTAAATGGCATTATTTGACATTTCAGGAAACTGATGATTTTTTTGAAAGTATAGTGGCAAGGTAGCTGCTTTCCCAACTACTCACTGCCCTCATTACCTCATTTCAACATTATTACCTCTTTAAAGATGTTATGTCCAAATATGGTCATATTCTGAGCTGCAGTAACCTCCCCTCTGGTTCACCTGCAGTTCCAGTTACCTGGGGTCAAATGCAGCCCAAAATCGTAAATGAAAAACTCCAGAAATGAGCAACTCATACATTTTGAATCACACGCTGCTTCGGACAGTATGATGAAATCTCATGCTGTCCCACTCTGTCCTGCCTGGGACATGAATCAGCCCTCTGTCCAATGCGCCCACACTGTGCGTGCTCCCCCGGTGGTCAGTTGGTTGGTGGCCAGCAGCCATGGCGACCAGTGACTACGGTACTGTCACTGTGCTTGTGTTGGAGTAACCCTGTTTCACTTCGTAACGGCCCCAGAGCCATTCACATAATTTTTATTACAGCTTACACTATAATTATTCTATTTTATTATGAGCTATTATTATTAATCTCTCACTGTGACTAATTTATAAATTAAAGTGTCTCACAGGTCTGTGTGTATAGGAAAGAACAGTACATACAGGGTTTGTTACTGTGCAGTTTCAGGCACCCACTGGGGGTCTTGGAACGTATATACTGTGGATAAGGGGGGTTTTACTGTCCTGGCTGTTAGGGGCTTCAACACAGGATTTTTTGGGGGGATGGGGGAGCACAATTTAGCTGATAGCACCTGGATGGAGAGACTGTGCCACTTAGTGATAAGGTCAGTGAGTCTCTGTGACTAAGGATGGAAGGGCTAGATTCAGAGTTAACAAAAGAAGTTCTGCTCAAATGAGGTAGGATTCGGAAGCGCGTCGTTCCAGCTGGTGAGGCAAGGACTCTGGTCTGCTCTGGGATGGGCTTGCTGGATGCTGGTCCACACGGCCCAGTCCCACCCAGGGGTGGGTCTGGGAGGTGAGCTGGCGGGGCTCTGAGGTTCTGAGGGGCGTGGCTCAGGCGCTCTCAGGAGAAGGCATCTGAGACTTGCCAGGTGTTTCTCTTCAGCACATTGACATAAAGTTTTACGATTTTCTAATGCTTGAAAATCTCTTGCCAAAACAAACTATCAAGATCACTTAGGCGACCAAGTAAATAATCCCCCTGCTTTTTCCCACGACTAAATCATTTCCAAGGACGGGACAACCCGTTTCAAGGCCCGTCTCCGCTTCCCAGGTCAGTTCCCCTGGGCCCGGGTTCATTCCCTTGCTTTTCTTACATTGCTCAGCGTCTGCACTAGAGCTCACCGCTCCGGCGGTCTTTCCAACCAGCCTGAGCCAGACTTTGTCTGGGGCGCCCTGACAGACAATGTGAAAGGGAAAAAAAGTCTTGTTGTTATGGAATTTGTTCAAATTTTCTGTCGCTGGCTTCAAAGAACTTTAATTTCACTGGGATGTCACAGGACAGCCATTTTGCAAGGGAAGAACAGACCCTTTCAGCATGTTGATGAAGCATGAGGAATGCAGTCTTCGGTCCTGAGTCTCACCCGTCCTTTCCTCGTTTCCCAAACTCTGGGGTAAATGTTGCTGTTGTACTGTCTTTGCAGAATCAAAACCATGACACACCTTTTAGGAAATTTTTAGGTGGAAAGGGTAAGATAGCAAAGGCTTGATCTTACTCATTCTTCTATCCCCAGCTACTTATATAAGGTCAGTCTTATGCAGAGCAAGTCATCAGCAAATATTCATTTAGTGATTAAATTCTACATTTATTGCCGACACCTGTCCAGTAGTCCCTGGTGTCGCTGAAGTTTTCATCTCTAAGGAAAAGGGATGGAGATGCAGAATTATAAGTGTGTGGTATTCAGAGCAAGAAAAAAAAAGTTTCACCATGCAGCACGTGGCTGTATCTCCTAATTAACCAATCAGCAAGCAGAACCAGGGAAAGAGCCCTCCCATTATTGCTGTTTGAAATTAGTCAGGAATTTATTTTTCATAAAATATTTTTTAAAGTAGCTAAGTTAGCACAGTCCCAATCTGAAATGTTTTGGTATACATGCAACTTAAAAGCTAAAACTTCTAAATCAAATTCTTTCTTTTCTTCTGTACAAGTACAGACTTGAAATGCCCTATGCAGGTGTTTGAAAGGTCTTCACGAAGCCAGCCAGGGTCAGTCTGGTTCTGGATTTCAACGTGGGTGACTTGTTGGCTGAAAGGAGTCCAGTGCTTTACAACTAAGAACTACAGGTTCCCCAGACAGAAGTTAACAACCGGGAATCAAGGCCAATTTTCTTAGCCATCAGAGTCTCGATGTTGTTAAGGGGAAATCTGAGGATGGGGTCAAAGAGTAAAGACACAGCCGCATCGGAAATTCACTCAGGGGTCAATCAGATTTCACTTATGCCCCCAGGCGATTATCTCTGGACTGGCCTTATTCTTCGGGACAGATTTTATTCCTTGTTTGGCATGTTTTAGTCTTCTGGCCACCACTGTAGATGCCGCCAAATCTGGTTACCATGACAACTTATTGAATTGTTTTTTTTTTTACTTGGGTGTTGGGGAGAGGTGGGATCGAGCACACAACAGGCTGTCAATCACTTCCTCTCAGATCCTTGGGGCACTTGCTGTTAGGGCCCAGCCACTTGTGACATGGGAGAGAGGTATCACGTGAGCAAACACACACTAATCAGAACACGGGCTCTCCGCCACACCGGCAGTGCCCTCTAAACTTGCCACTGGAAAGGCGGATTCCATAGAACTGGAAGGCAGGGACCCATCCACTGCTCCTAACAGGGGCAATGCAATCTTTACCCAATATTTAAAGTGTTCAGTTCCAGCTGGCTAAGGTGGTCTTGGTGTGGTTGCATTTCAAGTCGGGCCAGGCAGGTGGGAGACAACCTCCTCCTACCCTTTTAAAACTTACGATGGACAAAAAGAAGTGATTTTGGATCGTCTGAAGGAAGTCAAGTTTTCTTCCATTTCTCAAGCAGCCATGAATTCTCAAGGGCAGAGCTGAATATCTGACTTTTCCCCCTTTTTCTGCTGGTGGCTTGAAGCACGCTGCGATGCCATCTGGCAGCCGATTTCCTTCCAGAAGTTTCAGTATGTTCATGACAGCAATAACGGGAACACATTTGTGGGAAATACTTGTCGCTTCTTTCTTACGTTTCTTTATATTAGGGGTATTTTTCTACCTTCTCAATGTGGAAAACGCTAAAGGAGATATTTCTAAAATTTGAGCAACCCCTTATTAACTCATCTCCAGGGTAAGAACGACTTTTCGGATGGGTGCAGTTAATGAGACCCTCACATCCATTTGGCCATGCTCGCAGGACGTCGAAAGGACGACCGGGAGCCATCCTTCTTGGAGCCCCTCCGTTCTGCTGGTGCCTGAGATTTTAGGCAAGACCGTGGTCCTCAGCCCAGCTCACGAAGTAAGTGACTCTGAGTCTGTTCAGACCCAAGTTTCTCCACAAGTCGGTGCCAAGTTCTCCATTTGGTCTTTGAGAGACGCCGTGGGAACTATTGTTGAGGTTCCTGGGTCTTCTCCATTTGCACATTACCCAAGGAACTCTGCACAGTAGGGTAACTGGGTCTCTGTGCGTGCTGATGCCCTGAACCGCGCTGGGCGGCTCTGCTTTACTGGGTCTCCAGGGGGCGGGGCCTGCCTGGAAGGAGGTCCCAGATGTCCATGAGAATAGAACCGTTTCTGAGTCCTCAGAAATAGTGCCTCATCCTCAAAAAGGCAAAATGCTTCTGAAGATAACTTCAGTGGAACTGAAGGTTTAACTGCAAGTCCCTGCTCATCAGAAATGCAGGGAAAGAATGGTTGCTCAAATCTCAAAAAAAATTTTTTTTTGAGAAGACAGTGTCTGGAAGCTATCATGAAGTGTGCTACTTTCTCAGAGCCAGTTCTATGTTTTATTAATAGAACTTGGACAGAGATTCTGGAGGAGCTATTTAGTATTTACAAGGCACAGTCAAACACACCTGGGTTGTTAAGGCCCCTGGTGTGGCTGGTCATCAAAAGCTTGGAGAGGAGATGCTTATTGGAAAAGCACATGCAGTGGATGCTTTCTCGAGGAGCCTTTGCGTCAGCAGAAACTTCTGTTTTCTGGCATTTTTTGTGTATAGTTTTGCATGACTGCAGTCTGATTTTTTTCCTATTCCCATCTGTATTTTGGATAGTGTTTAATATTTGGGATCATCCTGTTTGTGCGTTAGGCTCTCTCTGTGATGTCTCTTTAATGGCTACACACACACACACACACACACACACACACACATACACACTCTTCGGGAATTTGGTAGTGAAAGGGAAAATATGAACATGAAGGAGATATGGGGTCCTGGGAGACAAAGGAGAACTACGAAATGAGAAGATTCACAGCCCCTCCTCCACCAAGAAAACAAACAAAAACACAGCAGCCCATCACAGCACCAAGGCTGCCCTGGGCTGGGAGATGGACAGACGGGTGCCAGACAGGAATCCCGCCAAAGACCACGCGTAACAAAACTCAGTGAAACGGAAGGAAAGGGAAGGAAAGCACAGAGAGACCTAAGATCGAAAACGAGGAAACACAATGTCACATGTGTCAAGGAAAACACCCCCAAAACAACAGCCATGGAGCACGGTATAACTTTACATTTTAGTCCAAAGAGAATTAAGGACACTCGGGCTTGAAGAAATGAAAAACCTTCATGAATCAAAAATGCTAAATCTAAACCAGAATGGGACAAAAACGGGAGAGGCAGTTGAACACTGGAAAGAAGTAAAAGAAAAAGATCAAATTTTCTTAGAAATGAAATAAATCGCAAGTGTCCAGAGGAGAACAGACTAAAGTGAAAATTTAATAAGGGGCCATTGAAGAGAGGTAGAAAAATAAACAAGGAAATAAAAATGACAAAAAGAATGAAATTAAAAATAAAAGTCAGAGAGAAAGTAATAGAAATGAAAGACTGGCAGAGAAGCAATAATATTCATATTATTGGAACACATAAAGAAGAAAAGTAATGGCAGAGAGTTCATAATTAAAAATATAAGTCACGAAAACTTTCCAGAAATAGAAAAACATCTGAACCAACACATGAAAATAGCTCCCTGAGTACCTGGGAAGATTAAACCAGGACGGTTAACTCTGAGACACTGCCAAGAGAAATAATGCCAGAGGTAAAAAATAAATTAGATCTCCAGAGAAAAACCTAAAATATATACACAGGCAAAGGAAGTAGACTAATTTTTTTCAAAATCAGCATTTAAAAGCAAGACAACAGAACGACACTTTTAGAAAATTCAGTGAAAGAAAATACAAACTGAAGATTTTACGTCCACTCAAGCTGTCCTTCCAACGTCAACAGATGCGTAAACAGTTTGTGACCTACAAGAACTCGGGGAAGGCCAAGCCCTTCGGGCCTTCCCGAGGAGCCCACCTGGGCATGAACTTCACCCAAGAGGGAGGACGGGGTGGGGGGGAACTCAGCAGCTAAAAGCTCACCATGTTTCAAACCAAGTCAAACAAGATTTCTAAAGATGACCAGAGCTTTAAGGATTGCCATAGATGGAGAATGGGGGAAAAGATACAGGGAATAAGAAGCACAAATGGTAGCTACAAAATAGATGGGGAGGGGGGCTTACGAATAGTATAGGAAATGGAGAAGCCAAAGAACTTATATGTACGACCCATGGACTAAGGGTGAGTGTGGGTGGGAGGGGCGGTGCAGGGCGGAGGCGAATAAAGGGGAGAGAAAAAAAACGGACAATTGTAATAGCATAATCAGTAAAAAGTCTATTTTTTAAATAGACTTTAAAAAAAGGAGTGGGTGAACTTAGCAATGGCATGGCTGGGCAAAAAGAAGCGATGGGTAAGAGCCGCTATGACACAGGCAAAGGCTGGAAAAGCAGAATTCTGAAGTGCAGACTCTGGGAAGTGAAGGACAAAGGTGACAGAGCCGAAGGGAGACGTGTTGGAAAGGAATACAACAAAACTGAAGGAAAGTGATACACTGAAAAGTCCAGGAAAGGAGATTCGATATTCAGCTAATTGAAGGCACTGGACAAGCAGTTCAAATGGAATAAATACCCAGAAGACCATAATTCAAGAAACCTTTTTAAAATGAAAGAAGACTTGAATTTTCATATTCAAAGGGCGCATCATCATGGACTTTGGAAACACAGTCCAGAGCATCCAACGGGGATAGTGTATATTTGGGATCATCCTGGGAGTCCGTTAGGATGATCTCCGACTTCAGGTATCTACCCTGTTAAAAAATCAAAGGAGTTTAAGAAAAGAATCTGAGAATCTAGGCAAAGAGCGATGCTATTCGGGGTGGGGGGGGCGCCGGGAGGGAGGAATCAGATGTGGATGACATCCTGACAGCCTTTTTTTCAATTTAGAAAAAAATGAAGCAATGGGTTTAGAAGAAGAAACACATGAATTGGGATTTTTATATTCAGCAGAATTCTCCTTTAATTATAAAGGCCACACAAACAGTTGTGACTACAGAAGGTCGCGGTGAGCACTGATCTCAGGGGCCAACCGCGCTACTGCCATTTTTTATGAAATTTCACGATTCTAATAAGTGTGCGGTAGTCTCTTCTTCTTATTTCCTTAGTGTATTTTTAGTGCACTGAGGATATTTATTCCTTCTTTTCTTCTAGGAGCTTATTTTCTTTTTTAACATCCGCGTACTCAGCTATATTTTCCATGAAAGCTCAGTGCACTACAATTGTGTCTATTGTGATTTATTTCTCAAGAAATTCATAACTCTTAAACTGGATTTCCACACATCATCTTCCCATTACTATGATAATAACCTATAAATTCATTGTTTTTTGGCATACCCCCATGCATTGTTAGACAGCTTCTTAAATTTGACCTTTATATTCTTAATCAGGATTCTGGATTTCTAATGCTGTCTTTAAGGTTTTTAATCGAGTTTTTGACTTTGTCTAATTTCCTGATAGCATCCATTTCCCTTTAAATTTCTCTCTTCATTTCATCTCTTCTCTTCTAATGGCTTCAGGTCCCTGCCTTTGAAAGCTGGGTTTGTTCCTAAAACCACTTTCTGTGACATGATTTCCTCCAAACGTTAAAAATGATGAGAAGGGGGTTACTGGACGTAGTGTTTGCCAGCAGTCAGGTTCTGTGGTATGGCTTTCCTTTTACCTAATTAATTGTAATTTAAAATTATTTCCTTCTTTGTTCCCAGAAAACATAGACTATTGATAGGAGTTACGAAAATCTGTAACGCCCAGGAAGCCCTGCAGCGGTTCCCTCCCGAGCACAGGGGACCACAGCAGCGGCCAGCCCACCCGTTACCGCCTGACGCGCGGTTACCGCCTGACGCGCGGTTGCCCGGGGCGACAGTCTCGGAAGCTGCTGGACTAAGAGGAGTTTTGGAGCGGGATGGCGAATGATGTCTCGCTCTTTCAAAATAACCGCTTACTGCAGCAGAGAAACAAACGTCCCATTTTCGGCTGATGTGTTTGAGTTTCTGATCCACAGGCTAAGATGTCAGGTGCAAAACTTTATATTCTTTACACTTTAGGCAAAAAATGTTTTTCTCACCTTAGGTGAAAACCGTATGCCAATGTCTCTTTTATATTCTAATGTTCTTTTCCGCTTCGTATGTTTTTAATTAACAAAAGTGCTCCCTATGGTCTGGCAATGTGTTGACTGTCAGCCTTAGTTTTGAATGTAGCTACAAATTATAATAATATCCTGAGTTCCCACAGGTATTCTGTTCGGAATTGGGCAAAGCCGAACTAAAGAAAGCTGGCCAAATGCTGTAACATAACGATTTAAAAAGTACAAAAACAGAAATACAGGATTTTCATTGCCCATGTATTTTATAAGGCAGAGAATGCTTGCAAAACACAGAAGCACACACTTAAGAAATCACAGCAGATCAGAAACAGATTGTGTCAGCAAAACCTTCATTTAATAAGTCAAACTTCAGTACAAAGTATTAATATAATATCCGGGGTACAGACACAAATCTAGGGCTGTGTGTGCCTTGCTAGGGTTTCCCCAGAGACCACAGCGGGGTCGCGGGAGAAACTGGAGAGAACTGAGGGAATAATAATACACAGGAACACAGAAACTGTGACGAGGGACTCAAAAATTAGGCCTCTCAACACCTCCCTTCATTTATGTAAATTATTAGGAAATCAGAAAAGGACTTTTCTGTAATCTTTAGTTACTGATTTGAGAGAATGAGAGAGAGAAACATAAGTTTGCCGTTCCACTTATTGATGCATTCACTGGTTGATTTCTGCACGTGCCCTGACTGGGGATCGAACCCACAACTTTGGCATATCCATACCGATGCTCTAACCAACTGAGCTGCCCATCCAGGTCCAGAAAAGGGTTTTTAATCCACGTTTTTATCACTTTACAGAGGTGTCATTTTCATATCATAAAATTTACCCATTTTAACTGCACACTCGGAAGACTTTCAGTAACTGTATACAGTCGTGTGACTCTCAGCATTGTAAAGCTTAATACCATTTCCATCACTCCTCAAACGTCCCTGATACCCCTTGGATGTCAATCAAAGCCCCGAGAACCGACCTCTGAGAATCGCTTGTTGGCTTCCAGCCACCGTAGTTTTGCGTTTTTAGAGTACCATAAAGCGCACAGCAAGCGGGCGTCTGGGACTGCCTTCCTCCAGCTAGCACCGTGCGTCTCAGGTTCGTCTGTGTCGTGCGTGCTTCGGCGGTGTGTTCTTCCTCCGCTGCTCGGCACGAGTCCATCGCACGAGAAACGTACCCCACGTTTTGTGGGTCCGATCGGCAGTTCACGGACCTGTGTGTTCTTCACAGTGTGAAGCATCGTGGATAATGCTGCTACGGATATTCCCATACAGTTGATCAGCCAGCAGAATTGGTGGGTCATATGGTAAACTTGTATTTGACTTTTTAGGAAACTGCCGGCATGTTTGTCAAAGGGCCTGCACTGTTCTCCACTGCAGCTAACCAGGGAGGAGGGTTCCGGATGCTCCATAACCGGCCAGCACTTGATATCGCCAGTCTTTCAGTTCCAGCCTTTCTAGACACGAGAAAGGCGTTCAAAAGCAAAGCAGGTTTGCACTTCTCTCCAAGCTTTCTGGGCTCCCTGGGGTGCCACATACATGTGTAGGTTACCAATCCGCCAGACAGGTGTGGCACATTTGTTGTCTGTTCTTCTCCAGACCTCCTGGCTCTCATTCCCGAAATCCCCTTAAATTCTTAGCTGCTTGGCAACCTCCTCCGCACTAAGCCTAGCCTCTGTCTGACAAAGCAAGAGGTTTAGTCTCTGCAGTGGGGGTGGCTCTACAGTAAGATGGCCACGAACTCACCTTTACCTACCAGTGAAGCATCGAGTGTTCCGGAGTCAACCTTTTCGGGTTGGTGCTTGTCTTTGGTCAATCTCCTGTGCCCTGCAATTTATGTTTCAAATAATTCTATCCAGTTTATTCTTGTTTTCTGGAGTGATGGAGAACATTCACCCATGCCCCCCATGCTACCATGACCAGAAGCAGTGTCATTTGTCCATTTTTTGCAAAGTGGGAGAGAGTTGTGCACACACGCGCACACACACACCAAAATGACACTCAGTTCCATATTCTATCTGCCTCAGCCAGGCTGTGGG
>JAPYXV010003667.1:0-12041 GCA_028533065.1 Trachops cirrhosus
GGGTGTTCAGGGTGGAGGGGAATGAAGGGGGGATAGTAGGACAAATGTAATAGCATTATCAATAAAATATGTTTAAAAAAAAAAAGAGTTTGGGTGGACCTGAAAGTTGTGTGGGATAGAATCTCAGGGGATATCCAGGGCAGGGTCAAACAGTGTCAGCCAGGTCCGTGAAGTCTCAGATATGGCACCAGTCTGTTGGCTCTGTAGCTGTGTATGGGGAAGACTCAAAGTGTCAGTGGCTCCCGCCCATCTTTCTGTCTGAGAGAAAGCCGTCCCCCAGCTCTCATCTTGATGTCAGACACTTCATTTCTTTTCCTTATGCCACTGGGCCTTTAAAGGTGCTGCCCTGGTGCAGAAGCTCAGAGAGAGTCAATCTGAGTAAGTCTGTGCATGGATGGCTTCTTTAAGGGGAACTGTTCGGGACCCCAGCAGTTTGTTTCACTGACTCAATCCCTGTTGGTTCTTACAGCCAGGAGTTATGGGGGCTTATCTTCCTGGCACTTGAACTCTGGGCTGGGGGGGCCGGGTATGGGGCATGGACTCCTTACTCCCGAGATAGCCCTCCTGAATTTTTATCCACCACATATGGGTGTGAGACCAGACCATTTCGTGTCTTCCCCTCTCTTACCAGTCTGGATAGACGTGATTTCTTTAATTCCGCAGTTGTCAGACTTCATTTAGCTTGATTACTGATAGTTGTAAGTGGTAGTGGTTCTATAGTTGAGTTGTAATTTTGATGTGATTGTGCAAGGAGGCGAGCCATGTCTACCTGTGCTGTCATCTTGACTGGTAGTGCTTTTACTGTTTTTTAATGTGATTTTCAGAACAGATCAAAACTAAATTTGAGTATTCAATCTGCATTTTTTACTTTTCAACATTTACACTTTAACATTATTTCATAGTTTTTAAAATTTCTTACAGTCTTGTCCATTTGGCTCTGGCTTAAAACCTAGCATAATGTCTTCAAGGTTTATCCATGTTGTATTATGTATCAGTATTTGGTTCATTTTTAAGGCTGAATAATATTCCATTGTATGTATGCAATCCAGAAATAATACATTCACCCTGCCATTGACATCATATGCTCCTGACATCCATCTGTTGACTTCGTCATGGGTCAGCGAGGGAGGACCACTGAAGGAGAAGGTCAATAATAGCCTAATGCCACGTCATAGTGCCTGCGCTGTTCTCCTCAGTTTATCTTAGCATGGTAGGCAGTTGATCATCACAGGAAGAAGGATGAGTATGGTTCAGTAAAATATTTTGAGAGAGAGAGACCACATTCACCTAACTTTCATTATACTATGTTATAATTATATTTTATTATTACTATTGTTAATCACTCACTGTACCTAATTTATTATAAATTTAACTTTATCATAGGTATGTATTTATAGGAGACAGCATAGTATATATAGAGTTACATGTTGTTCAGGCATCCACAGAGGGTCTTTGAACATATCCCTGAGGACAAAGGAGGACTAATGTGTATTGCGTTTTGTTCACCCATTCATCTTTCAATGGACGGTTGAGTTGTTTTCATCTTTTGGTGGTGAATAATGCTGCTATGAACATTGATATTGAAATATCTGTTCTGACTTCTTATTGTATGTCAAGTCCTTTTGATTTGTCTTTAAAAATTTATTTTATTTTATTTTTGATTTCAGAAAGAGGGGAGGGGAGGGAGAAAGAGAGGGAGAGAAACATTGATTGGTTGCCTTCCATTTGCACCTCTACCAGGGATCTAACCCACAGCCTAGGCATATGCCCTGACCCGGAACTGAACCAGATACACATATTAGGTATATTGGATTATAAGTGCAGGATGACCCTTAACCAACTGAGCCACCCTGGTCACGGCCGATTGTCTTTTAAAAAAAAAGTTTCAAATTTTGTTAATTCCCCTTGCTACTGCTTTAGTTTAGAGTTTAGGTTCTAGTTACCTGTTGTGTGTGCACACTATTTTGGTAATCTCTGGTCTACTGAGTGTCCTCTGTTTCCTCTTAAATTTTTTATTTAGAGATTAAGAAGGTTTATCTCCCTAAGATGCAAAACTGATCCTGTGGTTACACAGTTCAAATGAGGCTCCTCATTGCCAACATTACAATGATCCAGGGTAACATGGTGTCCAAGCTGTTTCAGGCCTGGACTCTGCCTGCTTGGTTTCCCTCTCTTCTCACGTTATGATTCAATGTTCCAAAGTACATTGTTGTTGTTGTTGTTGTTGTTTAGGTCCTCATCCAAGGACAGTTCCATTGCTTTTTTAGAGAGGGGGGAAGAGAGAGGGAGAAAAACATCAATTGGTTCCTGTCTCATACGACTGAGTGGGAGGAATTGACCCCTTGGCCTTTCAGTCTATGGTACATAACTCCAGTCAAATGAGCCACACTGGCCAGGGCTGTTTTGAAGTACTTTTAGTTCCATCTGGGTTTTTTCCTTTCTTTTTTTCATTCATGAATGCTTTTGAGGGTTCTGGGCCCTCATACTGGAGTTCTCTCCTTAATAAGCAGTTTACCTTAAAAAATTCTGCTTAGGTGTCCCATATATCCTTTAGTTAATATTTTCCCCCTTTTTAGTGTTATTCTTTATTTTTAAGGGTATTTTTAAAAAATTAAGATAGATAAGGACTATTTTGAATGATGTATGTAATATTACTGCCAGGGCCACTATGTACAGGTAAGAGAGGAGAGGCTTTATTTCTTGGCCTCTTTCTCCTTGGGCAGAGTCTTAATGATCTTCTTTCTTGGCCTGGAGCCTCTCTTCACCATGCTTGCGTGCCTCCTTGGTGTTGGACCTGCAGGTCTCAGTCTAGTCAGCCAGAAATTTCTGTAAGCCTTGTCTGCCTTCAGCTCGTGAAGGTGTTCCATAAGAATCTACTTGTTTTCTTACCTTTTTAAAAAAAAGATTTTTATTTACTTACTTTTAAAGAGGGGGAGGGAGGAAAAAGAGAGGAACAGAAACATCAGTGTGTGGTTGCCTCTCATGCACCCCCTACTGGGGAGGGACGTTGCCTGCAACCCAGAGATGTGCCCTAGAGTGGGAATTAAACAGGCAACCCCATGGTTTGCAGGCCAGCCCTCAATCCACTGAGGCACATCAGCCAGGGCTATTTTATTTCTTAAAAAAGAAAAGATTTTTATTCGTAGAGAGAGGGGGAGGGAGGGAGAAAGAGAGAAAGAAACATTGGCTTGTAAGAGAAACATGGATGAGCTGCCTCTGGCATGCTTCCAACTGGGGATCTGGTCTGCAACCCAGGCATGTGCCTGAGGGGGAATCAGAACCGAAGACCTTTTGTTTTGCAGCATGAAGTCCAACCCCCTGAGCCATACCAAGTCAGGGCTGTTATTTTTTTAAAGTGAATGTTTGTTATTGGAATTATCATGCTTTTACCATAATCTGTTTCTGTATCTTTTACCTACTAGTCAGTGAGGTCTTTTCTGTCCTCCCTATACTGCTGGTACATCATAAATGTTCAGTCTTTATTAGTTGGATTTACTTATTTATGGGAGAATGGTTTACTTCTCAAGTGAATTTTGAGAACCTCTATATAGGCACACAAAATATCTTACCAGTGGTTTCTGTTGGTGGGTTTAATTTAGTAGATAAAGTTTAAGAAGTTAAGTTTTTTCACAACTTGCTTTTAAAATATTCAGAACAGAAAACTGGGCTGTAATTTTATCATTAAGCATTTTATATGGAAAATCAAGCATTTCAACTAAAGTTTATGAGAGCTGCTCATAGGTACTTTTCATTCCTTGGTTTTACAGTTTTGTTCTTTTTTAATTATTTATTTATTTTTAGACAGAGGGAAAGGGGAGGAGAAAGAAAGGGAGAGAAACATCAGTGTGTGGTTACTTCTCATGCACCCCCATACTGGGGGCCTGGCTCACAACCCAGGCATGTTCCCTGACTGGGAATCAAACCAGCAACCCTTTGGTTCACAGGCCAGGGCTCAATCCACTGAGCCACACCAGCCAGTGTGGTTTTATCATTTTGAAATTAGCATTTGTAAAGAAGCTTCTATTGAAATTTACTTGACATTTTGGCTACTTTTACAGTTACTTCAAAGACAAGAGTTTTGAAAGTTCACACCTCTTTATACTTGTTCTAAAGTTTACTTAATAAATCTCTCCACCCCTTCTTTTCCTTTTTATCTTTTTTTTCATTCTCAAGGAAATAGTCTTTTCCTGTTTTTCCAAAAAAGTGTTTAGATTCTTTTTGTGTTTTGGAACAGAGTATGATAGTTGTAAGGGAATTAGATGTCAATTCATTTGAACTTAACATGATTTTCTTCCCCAGAAAGAGCCAAATCATTAAACTCTTTGTAGCCCTGACTATATTTCTTTTGTGATATTTTTAACTGGTGTGAAAAATGCTAAGTATGGGACATACATATATTAGGTATATTGGATTATAATCTCTTCTGAATGAGATTTGTATTTTTATTTGTATTTCTGTATTGTGAAATATCAAGTGACATTTGCTCTGCAAAACCAACATTTTACTCTGAATTTGAACACCCTCTCTGGTCATTGGACTTACTGTGTCTATAAAATGGAGATTATACTACTTCTATCTTAACCCACGCAGTGCATCTAGTGTAATGAGTACCTGGCCCGTAGTAGGTACTCCATATGTGTTAGCGTATTACACGTGGCGTAATGTCGAAGCATTTCTTCCTCCTTGTATTTTAGCATGGTGTTTTTAGAGTTTGTGTGGTGGTTAGTTCTCGTTGATTATTATATTTGTGGTGCTGTAGCTTCTTATATGTCCTTTGTGTTTTCCAGTAATGAGGGACTTTATAGATTGATGGTAAAAGGAGCTTTTAGTTTGTTGCTATATTAATTTGTGCTGTGATTAGCTAATCGGCCTCTAAGTGGTTTGGAATATATAGCTCATTAGCAGACTAAGCCATTGAGTGCTGTTGTAAACTCTTAAGCATTTTCTTGACACATTAATTGAACATTTAAAATTTTCCTTATTTCGACCTATGTCAGAGTTTCTTGTTCTGTAGGGTATTTAGCTTGTTGATTTTTTTCTGGGTGGGGCAGGGGACAGAGGCTTCTTTGGCAATACTGTTTTAAATTTTATCTTGATGATGAACAGTCATCTTTTTAAAGTAATGACACTGGTTCTTATCCTTACCTAGTTTCCAACCGGAGGCCCTATCGACAGTACTATGTGGAAGCTTTTGGAGACCCTTCTGAGAGAGCCTGGGTGGCTGGAAAAGCGATTGTCCTGTTCGAAGGCAGGCATCAGTTTGAAGAGCTGCCTGTCCTTAGAAGAAGAGGAAAGCAGAAAGAAAAAGGATATCGGCATAAGGTAAAAAAAAGCCTCTTATTATCTTTTTGGGGGTGGGCAGAGAGGAGGCAAAGAAGTATATTTTTGAAATATAAGCCATCCCCTTTGGTAGGAGCATATTTGTGAGAAAATAGGTAGAATGTAAGGTTTTTTGCATGGATGAGATGGGACTGGCCTTCCAAATACTTATACTCAATATTTTGAGAAATTATTCCAGCTAATTTTTGTCATGTCACTTAGACAATACACGATGGCAAAAGCAATCTTCTGTGGTTCTATCTTATGTAAAAAGAAACTGATCATCAAAATGAAATATTCTGCTTATTCCCTGGATTAATGATTTCTCTTAAAAATGGGAAAGGTAAAGCTTTAAACATTTTTGTTTTGGGTTTTATGTGCAGTTGTTACTACTTTAGTTTACAGTTTCATACCTGGTTATGTTTTAATAAATAACGTGATGTTTTGTTAAAGTTGACTGAGTAAGATTCGTTAAAGTCAGTTCTACAAGGGGAAATAATTCCTCTTAGATTGGTGTTTCATACTTCTCTGTGTAAATACTTTTAGACTACTTTATAAAAATCATAATTAGGATAATTTAGAGTCAGTATGCAGTCTCTGCTATTTTAATTTCAGTTCTCTGAGGACTAACTAGTGTCTTCAACTTAAAAACTACTGTAATCTTAAATTTTTGTACAACTGTTGTGGATTAGAAGTAATTACAAATATTTACTATGTCATCAGGTTATTGCTCTAAAACAACTAGCATGTGCTGCTGTCAGGATAAAGGAGGCTAATAACTGTGTCCTTTCTAATACTTTGGGAGGTGGTAGGAGGTATCAGAGTTTTTGTGTCACACCTTTAGCTATGTATGTAGATTAAACAACTCCCTTTTTTTGAGGACTTCATTAGAGCTTTAAGGTTCTGGAAAATTGATTTACTCTGGTCACAGTCATGAGAATTAACACATGTGTTGTTTGTCTGTAAAGTAAACCAGATGATGTTTATTGCCTTTGTAAGAGGAGGCTATCCTTCTAGGGACCTGAGGTTTTATATGCTTAGCAGAACATCCCTTTCACAAGGGTTAATTTGTGAATACTAAGTGAAGGTTAGGACCTTGACTAATACCTATTATATGAAGCCAAGGAGGTAAATGAAAATACGGAAAGTTGGATACATTTCACAGAGCCTCAAATGACCTCATGCTGTGAGGAATCAAGAAAAGAGATTATGTAATTTGTTGAATCTAGAGTGTTTTGGTGTCTCTGGACTAAAAGATTAAGCTCAGGAGACTGCTTGTTATAATTCAGATTGTATGTAACATGTATAGAAGTATCTTGATTAGCAAAGGGCCTACTGATAACTAGAGGCTCAAATTTCAGATCTCCTATGGCAGGTCTGACCTACTTGTTCTCCCTGTTCTCATTTTTTTCATATTTATCGTATTTTCTTTTTTTATGCAGCTGATCAAGTGCTTAGGTTCTATAAGTCAGGAAGAAAAATTCTTATTTGGAGGGATAAGGAGGAAGGGTCTGGTTATTTCTTGATTTAGTCATGTGATGTTAATTAGTAATGTAATGTTGTAGTCTAAGTTATGGTCCACTCTTTTGTCCTTACAAAGGCAGCGAAGATGGAGAGTTTATGAGATCAGTCCTTTCTCTAATGATAGATCTTAGTAGTAATGTAGTGTTCAGAAATCCCATCAGCTAAGCTCTGGGTGAGCTGTGGGTGCTAACCACCTGGGTGATCCCATAAAAGGGCCTGGGAGAAGTGCTGTGAGACTTTGAAAAGCTCAATTGTGAGGTGTTCACTGATCATCTCCCTGTTGCCTCTCCTATTTCTTTGATAAATGATAACATTTTTCTCCTTTAAATTTAAGGTTCCTCAGAAAATTTTGAGTAAGTGGGAAGCCAGTGTTGGTCTTGCTGAACAGTATGATGTTCCGAAAGGGTCAAAGAACCGAAAATGTGTCACCAGTTCGATCAAATTGGACAGTGAGGAGGATATGCCATTTGAGGACTGTACAAATGATCCTGAATCAGAACATGACCTGTTGCTTAATGGCTGCTTGAAATCTATGGCTTTTGACTCAGAACATTCTGCAGATGAGAAGGAAAAGCCTTGTGTGAAGTCTCGAGCCAGAAAGACCACTGATAATCCGAAAAGGACTTGTGTGAAAAAGGGTCACATGCAATTTGAAGCACGTAAGGAAGAACGGAGGGGAAAGATTCCAGACAGCCTTGGTCTAAACTTTATTTCCGGGGATGTATCTGATAAGCAGGCCTCTAATGAACTTTCCAGGATAGCTAACAGCCTCACAGGGGCCAGCGCTGCCCCAGGAAGTTTTCTCTTTTCTTCTTGTACAAAAAATACTGCAAAGAAAGAATTTGAGACTTCAAATTGTGACTCTTTACTGGGCTTGTCTGAGGGTGCCTTGATTTCTAAACGTTCTGGGGAAAAGAAGAAAATTCAACGAGGTCTGGTGTGCAGTTCAAAAGTGCAGCTGTGCTATATTGGAGCTGGTGATGAAGAAAAACGAAGTGACTCCATTAGTATCTGTACCACTTCTGATGATGGAAGCAGTGATCTGGATCCCATAGATCCCAGTTCAGAGTCTGATAACAGTGTCCTTGAAATTACAGATGCTTTTGATAGAACAGAGAACATGTTGTCCGTGCAGAAAAATGAAAAGGTAAAGTATTCTAGGTATCCTGCCACAAACACTAAGGTAAAAGCAAAACAGAAGTCCCTCATTACTAACTCACTTACAGACCACTTAAAAGATTGTACTAAGACAGCAGAGTCTGGAACTGAGACATCTCAGGTTAATCTGTGTGATTTTAAGTTGTCCAATCTTGTCCGAAAACCCCAATCGGATTTTCGAAATGATGGTCTCTCTCCAAAATTAAACACCCCATCAAGCATTTCCAGTGAGAACTCACTAATAAAGGATGGGGCTACAAATCAAGTTCTGTTACATTCAAAAAGCAGACAGCCCAAGATTCGAAGTATAAAGTGCAAACATAAAGAAAATCCAGTTGTAGTAGAACCTCCAGTTACAAATGAGGACTGCAGTTTGAAATGCTGTTCTTCTGATACCAAAGGCTCTCCTTTGGCCAGCATTTCCAAAAGTGGGAAAGGGGACGGGCTAAAACTACTGAGCAACATGCATGAGAAAACCAGGGACACGAATGACATAGAAACAGCAGTGGTGAAGCACGTTCTGTCAGAGTTGAAGGAACTTTCTTATAGATCCTTAAGTGAAGATGTCAGTGACTCGGGAACATCAAAGCCATCAAAACCATTGCTTTTTCCTTCTGCCTCTAGTCAGAATCATATACCTATTGAACCAGACTACAAATTCAGTACATTGCTAATGATGTTGAAAGATATGCACGATAGTAAGACCAAAGAGCAACGGTTAATGACTGCTCAAAACTTGGTTTCCTATCGGAGCCCTGGTCTTGCGGACTGTTCTACCAGTAGTCCTCTAGGGACTTCTAAGGTATTGGTTTCGGGAGCCTCCAATCACAGTTCAGAAAAAAGTGGAGATAGCACTCAGGATCCAGTCCATCCTAGCCCTAGTGGGGGTGACTCTGCACTAACTGGGGAATTGCCTGCCTCCCTGCCTGCCTTGGTGTCCGACAGAAGAGACCTCCCTGCTTCTGGCACAAGTCGTTCGAACTGTGTTACTAGACGCAGCTGTGGGCAACCAAGGCCATCATCCAAATTGCAAGACGGTTTAGGCCAAATGGGAAAGAACACAGTGCACCGTAAAGCCTTAAAGACAGAGCGCAAAAGAAAACTGAACCGGCTTCCAGCTGTGACTCCAGAAGCTGCACTGCCAGGAAACAGAGAGAGTGGGTGTTCAGAGAATGGCTCCTTGAGAGGTGGACCAGAAGACCCTGGTAAAGAAGAACCCCTTCAGTTAATGGGCCGATTAACAAGTGAAGATGGTGCTCATTTTTCCAATGTTCATTTTGATAACAAAGTCAACCAGTCTGACCCTGATAAAATTTCTGAAAAAGGCCCCACCTTTGAAAACAGAAAAGGTCCAGAGCTGGACTCTGAAATGAACAGTGAGAATGATGAACCCAATGGTGTTAATCAAGTGGTACCTAAAAAGCGGTGGCAGCGTTTAAACCAAAGGCGCACTAAACCTCGTAAGCGCATTAACAGATTTAGGGAGAAAGAAAACTCTGAGGGTGCCTTTGGGGTTCCGCTTCCTGCTAACCCTGTAAAGAAGGGGGATGAGTTTCCAGAGCATAGACCTCCTCCTTCGACGAACATATTGGAGGATGTGCTGACAGATCCAAATCACACTGGACACTTAGATTCAGTTGGGCCGCGACTGAATGTTTGTGATAAATCCAGTGCCAACACTGAGGAGATGGAAAAGGAGCCAGGAATTCCCAGTTTGATCCCCCAGCCTGAGCTTTCTGAACCAGGTAAGGATTCCTGACTGTCATAGAAAGGGATTAGAAGTAATGACAATGATCCCCTCTGTAGTTCTTATGGAAGGGCCTAGTGTACATTGGATGGGAAGGATCGATACTTGAAGAAAGGGCTTTATGCAAAAGGGCCTGAGTTTAAAGGACCAGCTTTCCATATACTTTCAGAAATTATGCTTTATTAGAAGCACTTTTTCCCCTCTTTTTGCTTTTAGTAAGTTTTAAGAACATTTTGTTGTGTTCCCACTTTTTTGAAATCTACGAATTTTTTGGGTCTCCATCTGGTATTGTAGGTAATTGAGAGGCTCTGAACCTAAGGATTAAATCTAGTGTTAGTTTACAGAAACCAAATAGATTTTATTGAATGTTAAGCTTCCTTTTTATTTATTAATCCTCACCTGAGAACATATTTATTGGTTTTAGAGAGAGTGGAAGGGAGGGAGAGAAACAATGATGCAAGAGAGAAACATTGATAGGTTGTCTCCTGTATGTGCCCTGACCAGGGATCGAACCTGCAACATTTTGGTGCACAGGATGATGCTCCAACCAACTGAGCCATTTGGCCAGGACTGTACTTGTGTTTTTTAATATATTCATAGACCAGTGTGACCACCAGTATGATCAGTTTTAGAACATTTTGAATCACCCCAGAAAAAGAAACCTTATACCCTTTATCAGTCTCCTTCATTTCTCTATCTATAGCTTTGCCTATTCTGTGTATTTCATATAAATGGAATCATACAGTATGTGATACTTTTGTGTTTCATTCTTTTATTTAGCATGTATTAATGCTTTATTTTTATTGTGGTAAAAAAACATTTACCATCTGAACAAGTTTAAAGTGCACATCATAGTATTAAATACAGGCATATTGTTGTACAATAGGTATATAGAACCTTTTCATCTTGTATGTCTGAAACTCTGTACCTGTTGAACAGTAACTTTTTGTTTCCTTCTTTGCCCAACCCTAGCAACCACCATTCTCTTTCTGCTTCTGTGAATTTGATTTCTTTAGATACCTTATATAAATGGAGTTGTAGTATTTGTCCTTTTGTGATTGGGTTATTTCATTTAGCATAATGTCCTCAAGGTTCATCAATATTCTGGCATGTGACAGCATTTCCCCTCTTTTTTTGAGGCTGAATAAAAGTCCATTGTATGTAGATATCACATTTTCTTGATCTACTCATCTATCATTGGACGTTAGGATGGTTCCATATCTTGGCTATTGTGAATAATGCTGCAGTGAATATAAGATAGTGTTTTCAATTCTTTTAGCTATATACCCAGAAATGGGATTACTGGGTCATATGATAATACTATGTATAATTTTTTGAGGAATCTTAATACTGTTTTTCCATAGCAGCTTCAACAGTGCTCTAGGGTTCCAATCTCCATATCCTTGCCAATACCTATTATTTTAATTTATTTTTTAGATACTTATCATCCTAACAGGTATAAGGTGATACCACATTGTGGTTTTCTTTTGCAGTTCCTGTTGATTAGTGATGTTGAGAAATTTTTCATATGCTTATGGGTCATTTGTATATCTTCTTTGAAGAAACATCTATTCAAGTTCTTTGCCCCTTTTTAATTTGGGCTATTTTTTTGTTATTAAGTTGTAGGAATGCTTTATTCAGCATAGTATGGTTTGAGTATATGGTTTGCAAATATTTTCTCACATTCAGCAGATTTTTTCACTCTGTTAAATTGTTTGCTGTGAAGAAATTTCTACATTTGATATCATACAATTTGTCTATATTTGCTTTTGTTATCTGTGCTTTTGGTGTTGTATCCAAGAAATCCTTACTTATTCCAATGTCATGAATCTTTCCCCCTAATTTTTCTTTTAGGATGTTTATAGTTTCAGGCCTTAAATTTAGGTGTTTCATCCATTTTGAATTATTTTTATATATGGTGTAAGGTAAGGGTTCATGTTCATTGGATATCCACTGTTCTCAACACCACTTATTGAAGAGACTATCTCCATAGTGTAGTCTGAGTTCCACTGTTAGTGCTACTTGGATCATACATGTAAGGGTTTATTTCTGGTTTCTCTATTCTATTCTATTGATGTATATGTCTATTTTGATGGTAAGCTCATATTGTTTTGATTACTGTAGCTTTGCAATATATTTTGAAAACAATGTTAGAGGCCTTCGTGTTTTTCTTTTTTTTTATTTTTAAAAGTTTATTTATTTATTTTTTAAATATTTTTATTGATTATGCTATTACAGTTGTCCTATTATCCCCCCTTCATTCCCCTCCACCCTGAACACCCTCTCCCACCCA
>JAPYXV010003668.1:0-12040 GCA_028533065.1 Trachops cirrhosus
GCGTAGACCATAAAGGGAAAGACAGAAGTGAGACGGGAAGGGGGTGACTAGAGAAGGAAGGAGCTCAGAAGCGCGTCTCTCTGCACGTGTAGACAGGCATCTCCGCTGGCTTCTGTCTCTCCAGACAATGCCCGCTAATACAGCCTCACCGAACTGGGGGGCAGGTGCAGAGTGTGCACTGAAGTAATGCTGGGAATGCTCAGAGTCTAAAACCTAAAAGCAAAAGAACGGTAGGGAGGGGCCGCCCTCGATATCGATTTTCCTGTGGAGTAGGCGTCGTCAGTTCTAACTCTGCTGTACTTTTACACTGGAGTGGATGAAAGAAATGGATGATAGGGGGGCACCCAGTCCCGCACTGCTGCCATAGAAACCTTCAGACAACCAAGAGAAGAAGACGCCGATGGTCAACGTGCTAGTGGACAAGAGTTGCAGACGTCGGTGTGAACTCCGGCGACCTTGACAGAAGAATGGCTGTGTGGGGAATGTGTTTGGATGCACCTGTCTACATGGTCACTGCAGAAACATACAAGTCTTCGCTCTGAGAGCTCAGAGGGTGGAAGCGACAAACGTCCAGGAGCTCCAGGGACACATCTGGGTGTTTAATAACACTTTGCAATAAAAGGCTCCTTGGAGGGATGTCTGATCCCAGCACTGGGAAAGGACATATACAAACTGAGCCTGGAATGTCTTGCAGCTGCAGAAAGTGAGGCTGTGCTCAACACAAAACCAAACAAAGAAAAGCTATGATGATGGGAGAGCCAACGGCAGGATCTGCCAGCAACGGGCAACGAACCCTTTAGCAATCTGAGCAACAACATAAGGCAGTATTAGAATCTGACCCAAACTATACATATCTGTGCGTCACACTTAAATAAGGAAGCGACTGGCTACATAAACAAATTGGGAGAACAAACCTCTTGTAAATAATTCCAAGTAATTTACATAGATGCTGTGTCTTCAGGGAGCTTCACACCTCCCACCTCATTTGGGCTGCGCTCCATCAAGAGGTCAAGGCAGGGTGCAGACAGCAACTTCATGGTACAGAGACAGCAAGGAAAGGGCACTTTATTTATCCCTGTGGTCTCCTCTCAAAAAACCTATCATTTCAGGCTAATCATGAAAAACATCTGAGAAATGACAACTGAGGGACATTGTACCACACTCCCCACCAGGAGTCTGCAGAACAATCCAGATCATTTAAAAGAAAAGGAAGTCTGAGAACATGTCACCATCACAAGGAGACATGCCCCCACCATAGGCGACGTGGACCCCTGGATGAAATGCAGGAACAGAAATGTGTCATGAAGTGAAAACGTAAAGAAAGTCTGTGGAAGAGTAGCTTCAGTGAACAACAAGGTATCAACGTTGGCTTCACAGTTGTGATGAATAACCAGAGGCCACCAACAGGGGAAACCGAGGGTCAGGTACATGGCGACTCTCTCCTGTCTCTCCGAGTTTTCTGTAAATCCCAACCTCTTCTAAAATATAAAGTTCAATCCCTTGATCCTTCCATGGGACAACAGTGTGGTGATTGCAAGGAGGGCGGGGTGCAAGGGGGATGAATGGTATAGGGGAAAAACACAATAAAATGAGTTAAAAAATCATGACGGGGCAGGGTGATCAAGAAACATGTCTAAAGTTCCCATGGACAAAGCCAAAGGGGGTGGATGGGGCGGGGGGAAGTGGTGCCGGGTAAATGGAGACAACTGTACTTGAACAACAATGAAAAAAAATGAAAAAGAACCATGAAAAAATGAGTAAAATATAAACCTCATGGTTTATAAAATAAGAAGAAAACCAAAATGAGTTGAACTATTCTTAGATGTAAGATGACTGGTACCATCATCCCGATTCTGTGGGAGAGAAAACGAATCACCGAAAGTTCACTACGTTATCTCAGGCCACCAAGTTACGAGGCGGCCGGTCCGGAGTCTCACCTAAGAGAGCATGAGTCCCCAGCTCTCTGCGTGACACTGTGTTCCTGCTTCAGGGACAGTAGCCCTGGCAGAGATCAGCACTGGGCACTGCTCAGGCCAGAGGGAGCATCCTCACGCTCACAGGTGCACCAGTGAGAGACTCTGCAGCAGCACATCAAGATCCCAGCGAGGCACGACGGCCGGGACGATTCTTGCACCAGCTCTGCCGAGTGATCACCATTCTCCGCACCGATGTGGATAAATAAAACCTGAGGCTGGCACAAGGCTGGCACTTGGCCCATGTCACTGAGCTGCTGGGCGCCCAGGACTTCTGACCCTGCCTTCTCGCCCTGAACAACTAAATAATAATTTCTACAGACTACCAGCTAGAGTTATTGCAATTATATCTGTATTTCAGACTGAGAGTATCAAACAAGTGCCAAGTGCCGTTCCCTTTTCCCGATAGGTCACAGTTTGCATGACGAAGGAAAACCTGAGGGAACCACTCAAAACATCCTATAATTATACACTCTGTCATCATCTTTTCAAAGGCTGCCGACAATTTTTACTGCTATCACACACCCAAGAATAATCTGCGCACGTAGGAAGGTACCCACTAAGCAGGAGGTGGGAAAATGTCTTAAAGCCAGAATTGATTTGCTTCGCGGACATGCTGATAACTACAGAGACAGTCCTTCCACCTGGAGCACAATGTTCATGGGAAAAAAAATAGGAGAAGGCTGTGGGCATGTGAGTATTTCCTCGGCAATTTTCTGGAGCTCATTGTTGCGGAAGCATGGGGAACGCTCACGGAGTGTCGGGAGATGGCTGTGCTCCCGGGAACGGCTTGCCTTCCTCACTCACTGGTGACTTTAGCTACACAGCCACATGCACGTGATAACAAATAGTAGAAGTACAACCGTGCGCAGATGGAAACGTCAACCCGAGAGTAGTTTCACGGTCTGTCTCTTTGCTCCACATGGTACAGCAGTCCTCTGGAGGGGCCCCTTAATTAACTCTGCTTTCTTTTAAGCCATGACAGATACTTCTAATGGAAAAAAAACAGCTGGCTGTTAAAGGCGAGTATCTGAAGCTTCTGGTCATGACTTCCAACGTTCACGTGTAGGGCAGACAAGGACAAAAAGCACTAGGTACTATTTATGATCGAATTGTAGCCCAGCCATCCGATATTCATCCCGCCCCACCCCTCCTCCTGTCTGCAGTAATGAATGAAGTTCACAGGATATCACGATGTTTCCTAGGAGAACATGGTAATTTTGCTCCCTGTGCTGTAAGTAATAAGGCAGCCATGCACGCTGGCAGAATCTTGGATTGTTTGCACCAAGAGTAGCAAGGGCTTCGACGGCATGAAAAGAAACCCAGCATTCACATCATGATGATACTCCACTCCCTGAGCACAGCAGGTGGCTGGCTTTCAACGGAGAAGTAAGGAAGAAGGTGGGCTAATTTCATAGGTAGGTCAGTAGCCAGATCACGTAGGTACGGATGGACCTGTGCCCACAGGCCCAGATGCAGATGGAAGAACATCACTGTCATGCCCTAGACTAAGGGCACCCTGTCCACACGGGAGGTCCAGACGCCAGGCTCTGCACTGGGGCTCAATTGAGCCATGGCCAGCCCTGACCACAGTCCCGTACACGGACGATGGCAGAACTCATGCACTTACGTGTCTGTCTTCTCTCTGGAATAGCACGAGGAAGATGGCCAGATAACATGTTGACCACCAGACAATTCATGCCCCTGGGTTTCTACAAAGCTGTCAGGCAGGGACTGCCTCTTGGCATATCCAAGCAGCACCTGGAAATCCCTTTCATCGGCTAGGGGCTCTCGAGATACCTGTTAGGTCTCTTCCAGGACATTTATGATGGTTGTCTAACTTACCAGTATGGAATTTCCAGAATGTCACCTTTGCATAACAAAACAAAACAAAACAAGCAAACAAAAAACCTTGTGTCAATATTTACCTACCCTCCACCTTTCCTTATTTCTCCTGTTAACCATGATTACACAATGGCAGAGAGAAAATAATCTCTGTCCACGAGGAAGAATGTACCAGATGGAATTCATTTTAAAAGCTTGCGTCCTCCCATTATTTTCTCTTTTATCAAAGGCTCAATTCCCTCCCAACTCTATTTGCTTTAACCTTTAAAATGTGAAGGCCATTTCCTCGCGTAGCAAAGGCAGTGGCAGTCAGAATTTGAAGCCGTCCGGGGCACTGTTCATTCTGCCAGCATGCCACCTTCTGTCACAGACGGGCTGGGATGTCCTGGGTCTCCTTGCCCAAAACTGCATCTAAAGTACCACTAAGTTTTCTTAGCGTTTTCCATTAGCCTGGATTCAATGAACTTGACACTCTTATTATGATCTTAGCAGAGCACTTTGTAAAAGGTCCTTTTGATTTCCAATGTCCTCAGGGAGCATCTCGTGCTGTCATACACTGCCCCTACCCCAGAGCTCTGCTCCTCCCAGTGGCAGAAAACACCCTATAAAACTATAAAACTCCGATTTTCACAAGAGAACACCACAAAAGGGAAACAGAACCAAAAGCACCAATGGCTGCGAACCATTGCTTCCTTTAAAAGCAAAACTTCCTATTTGCTCTCTTGTTTTTAAAATTCCTTACCACTTCCATTGTGGAAAATACAAGCCAGATAAAAAGTGAAAAAAAAAAAGGGTGTTCATGAAGGGCCGGAACGCATCTGCCCACCTCAACAACTACCAGTGTTCTACAGTTCTGTGTCTTTGCTACACTGGAATCCATTCCCCATGTCTGTGTCTTCACTATTTATTTCTCCAGGTTTTCTGAGATAAAGTATGCATATACTGAAATAAAAAAATGACAGCATGATTTTGGTCAATGAGTGCCGCTCTATAACCAGAGCCATAAAACCATCTGGAACGTTTTCATGTCTTCATGAAGTCCTCCCATCCCTTCCCCTCTCAATTCTCCAGCAACAGCAGCTCCGGTTAGGATGCTCTGCCCTTCGATTAGCTTTGCCAGCTCGGGCAGCTCCTACACATGAAACCACACAGCATGAGTCGTTTTTTAACCGAAGGCATAATCTGCTGCCTGTGGTGAAGAAAGCCAAACTTGTGAGAAGGTGCTGGTGGAAAGGAAAGTGGTTTATTCAAGTGCCAGGTACCTGAGAGGATGGGGGTCTGTTGTCTCAAAGCCCACCTCTCTCTCAGTGGAGGCAGAGGTTTTTATAAGGAGAGAGAGGGAAAGCAGAACAAAGAGATCCAAGGGACCTTGAAAATGGTCAAGCCAGGGTCTGCTTTGCATCATCCTGGTTTCTTCATTGTGGTTTTACGCCATCCTGGTTTTATGTTCGGGAGTCAGCAGCAGTCCCAGAGCTGGGATGGCTGAAGGTTGGAGTCTGTATCTTCTCAAGTTAGTTCCTAGGATTCTTCTACAAACTTGCTGTTTATCTGCAAACCACGTATTAGTCAGTGTTGGCACTTATAGAAACAATGTCGAAGGAATGGGGGGTGGGTTACAATTCCCCATGGCTACTGTTTGTCTCCTTTCATTGCTGAGTGGTATTGCATTGTGTAAATATACCACAACCAATGCTCAGTGGATACATGCAGTAGACAGTTTGTCTAATCTCCTGTTGCACACGTGGGTTGTTTGCAGTTTGCAGCAATTGTAAAAGAAACTGTTATCGTCCTTCTTGCACAATCACTTTTCATGGATAAACACCTCCAAGTGGAATTTCTGGGCCAAAGGTAGATGGGTATTTAATGTTGTAACAGCTCGCCAAACGTCAGTGTTGTCACACATAAGAGATCCAGTTCCTCCCGTAAAAACTTTCTTGTCAGCTTTTTCAATTTCGGCCATTACACGTGCTCTGTAGCTGGTGTCTCGTGTTTTTAATTTGTATTTCTCACTTAACTAAAAATGGGGAACTCATCTTCACATGCTTACCGGCTCTTTGTGTATCATCTTTAAAAGATCGCTTTTTTATTTTGAACTAATGTTACTTTCTGAAAAAGTTGTAAAACTAAGTTTCCTTGTGGCCCCGACTCATTACTCACTAATGTTAACATTTGACATAAACCATAGTACAGTTACCAACTACAGGAAATGAATGCCAATAAAATGTGAGCTGGAGCAGAACTTAGTTTGTATTTTAATAGGTGAAAGTGTATATGGGCCAAAACAAAGAATGATTTTTGAAAAGGCATGTGCTGAGTGGAGACCTGTCCACTCAGCCCTCACCTCCACTTCTGGCCACTCCTTCTGCATCTCTCTAACAGCTGCACACTCAAACCTGCATACAAATGATCCCTCCCTCTCTTTAAACAACCTATATATAGCATGCTGTGCCGACTCTGCCGTCCCTCTCTTGTTTAACGGAACAGCCCTCTGCAGACTGAACACAGTGCACACAGCACTTTCTGCTTTCGGGACCCACCCTGCATTTCACTGCCGGGAAGTCACAGTATAGTCGCCGTGAGGCTGCTGTGAACAAACCCAGCTGGCTGCCCGTGGTACCAAAGCACATGCAATTATATACAGTGCATAGTACTAAACGAGCAGAATGAATGACTGCCTTACCTGTTTATGTATTTGCTGTGCTAGACTTTTTATTGTTATCTTTAGCATGAGGTCTTTGTACTTCTACAAATCAAGTTTGCTATTGAACAGCACACTCTGTGATACAGGCAGCAGCTTCAGCTCTCACGCGTACCACGTCTCCTGATGGCATCATTTCTCCGGTGCTGGATTTACTCTCAGTCACTGTGGGCAGTAACGTGCTGTGCAAACTCGTAGCCCAGGAGCCACAGGCTGTGCCACACAGTCCACACAGGCGGGCAGGCTGCCCCACGCAGGTGTGTGGAAGTGCTTCTGTGACGTCGCCCAGTGACAAAATCACTGAAGACACCTTTCTCAGAATGCGTCCCTGGCATGTGGCTGTACAAACACAAGACTAAGTATAGTACTGTGGTGCAGGAGAAGGAAACTGTGATCAGGGGGAGGTATATGGGAGGAGGCTTCACCTTAGGTATGACATTAAATATCAGTAAAAGTCAGCCTGCCCCTGGTCTCCGTCCTTCCTCGCGCCACTGCCCGCCCGGCTCTGGGGGGAGCAGACTGGCTGAGGCGACCTGCTACACCCAGCACGCACACCATCAGCAGATACTGCAGCTGGCACTTTGGGACTTGCGACGTGACACAGCAAAATGACTGTAGCAACACACACGTTTTTGTTAGTAAAAGGAAACGAGTTTTCAAGTTCCATCATGAGCAGGAGGATTGGAACTATTTTTAATGTAAGCTCCACGTAGTGAGGGCAGGCATGGGAATTGCACACAGGTTCACGAGTCGGTGGGAGCAAAGACTTCAACTACACGAGTTCGCAGAGAGACCATAGGAGACGCCGCACCCCTACTGCTTTTCCATTTACTTAATCATCCCCTCTACAGGCTTCCTTATTCCCCCCCACTACGTATCTGAGTTGAAACAAGGGAAAAGATTTGAAATCTAGATACAGAGGAATTGAACCTGCAACTTGGTTCTTTTTTTTTTCCCCAGTGAGCAAAGGCCTAGAACAATTTGATTATCATGTGTTTGGGGAAGTTGAAATAAAAATATTTTACTGAGAGAGCACCACGTCTGTGATAAATCCTTCTTAGTCAGGATGGGTCATTGGTATGTTGACAGAACTGGACCCCTGTACATTCTTTATTGTCATCTTTTTGGCTATCTTATTCTAAAAACACAGAAGTGTAAAAAGAAGGGAGGGAGGGAGGGAGAGAGAAAGTGAGAGAGAGAGAGAGAATGAATTTACCTACCATCAAATCTACCTTCACACCTTTCCCGAATGCTTGGGTGGTTTGGTGTGATTTGCTGTTTCTGAACTTGAGCTCCACTACATCTCGGCCAGTTTTACTCGTGCTTTGCAATTTGCATTACAAACTGATTGGATGCCTTTTAGTCTAGGGATGCCTCACTTTATTGAATATTCATTTTCCAACTTCATATGCCCATATGACACCTGCCTCGTGGCGTATGTGGGCATGCGTGCACACCTACACCCCACATGCCCACACCCCACACACCCACACACTACGAAGGCATAGAGATTTTGCAGCTTTTAAGGAATTTTATGCTCATATGGACTGGCTGTTTTTTTCTAGTTTATTTTTTTAAATTTTATTTATTTATCTTTAGAGCCGAAGGGAAGGAGAGAGGGAGAGAAATATCATATATGTGGTTGCTTCTTGTGCATCTCCTGCTGGGAACTGGCCTGCAACCCAGGCCTGTGCCCTGACTGGGAATTGAACCTCAGTCCTTTGGTTCGCAGGCCCGTGCTCAATCCACTGAGCTACACCAGCCAGAGCCATATGGACTAGCTCTTATTTTTTTAAATAAAATGAAATTTCTGGGTACTTGGTTTTGAAGCCAATTGGAACAGAGAGACACTCCTTGGATCTAACTGTGGAAAAGACCCATCAGCTCTGTCCTATGGAATGTTCTGAGATTACAGAAATTTCCAGACCCGGCCGCCAACAGCATGTGACTACGAAGCATTGCAGAGGCGGCTCGTACAACTGCAGAACACATTTATTGTACTGTATTTATTTTGAATGTGTTCAATTTATTTAAGTTTAAGTGGCCACATGTGGCTATCAGCAGTCCACATATCTGCCAGCCATTTATGTGAGAATCTGCCTCTGGTGTCTAACACCCTTCTTCCACCTCCTGCATGTCTCTGAAGGCGTCTACCCATAAACCAACCCCATTCCAAGCCAATGCACTTCGGTTCCATTCCATTTGATTAGGGAATGTGTGTTGATCGAGCATGCGCCAAGTATAATGTTGGCACTGCAGACCCAAACATAATGGAAACCTGGCCTTATGTGACCCCTCAGAGCCACACCTCACTCCCCCCACTCTTACCCAATCCCCACGACACCCCACAGCTTCCACCAACGTGTGTCCCTTCTTGTCTAACCTCCACACACAGTTGTCCATTCACATCAGTATCAGTCAGTAAGAAATACTTTAACCCTAGTTCACCAACTGTGTATTCTCTCAGGCCCCCACAGAGAGGAGCCTTAAAATCTGTAACTGCCACTCTTCTTCAATGAACTGACCCAAAGACATGTGGAAGAAGTCTCGGGTTAATAGAAAGTCTCTACGTAGGCAAAAGTGATTTAAAAAATCAACTGTCAGCAATTTTCATCCCTTCTCTTAACTACTAATTAACTTAATGCCCCATAGAAATCATCCATTTCTTCTAGCTAACAGATAAAAAGTAAATCACCACACTTTTATAGAACGGGTTCCTCAGAAGAAGCCCGTGAGCTGAAAAGCAATTTTTGTGCTTGGACTTGTTTCTGCAAGGACTCTGGAAATAGGGAAGTTGATGCTGGCAGGTCTCGGGGAGCTGAATATTCCTTCTTGTCCCCTGTCATCAGTGGGAGAGGGCCGAGCCTGGAGGAAGGCACATTCCGGGAACTTCCGTCCTTCCAACCAGCAGCCCGAGAGTCAGGAAGATGGAATCGGAGGCAGTTTTCTGATGGCACGTGCATAGACATTTTCGCAAAGTCCTACAGAAGCCCTTGGGGGAGAAAAGCGTGAAATGTAACGCAAACGGCAATCTAAAGAAAACAGCGATGTGACTACCACACTGCTCTTTTCCTTCATCAGAACGATGAGAACTGGGCCAAAATGGTGCTTGGGTCATGTGACCAGTGGGTTTTCATTTCCAGGCATCTAAGAAGCGACGTTCCGACACCCGAGAGCACTGTCACCGGATGGAGCTCTGGGCCTGTGCCTTTTTCTGCTCACTGTTGCTCTTTAACCACACTCAGGAAGCCAGACCTGAAGCCAGGTCATCAGCCGGAGTCAGTGATCCAAGAGGCAGCTTCACCTGGTGGCCAGACAACGCCCAGTAAGTGATCAACTGAGTCTTGAGAGCTGGAAATTCATGCAAATGCTCCAATGAGAGAGGACTGAGGGAAAGGAACCCAGTGGGTATGTTCATAAAATCATGCATAATTTAATTTAATTTAGCATGGCCACATTTTACTGTAATGGAACCTGACTACATTTGGGGTGTCCACTTAAGTCCAGGCCACTCAAAATCACGCCCATACACTAGACAACTGCCTAAGTCTCAGCATCACTCCCTTTTTTATTTCAGTAATGATGTAAAAACACTAAGTTTGCTTTCCCAAGTAAACAGAACATGTATTCCAGTCCCCAAAGTGCATCCATCATAGACCCCCTCTGGCCGTATCAGAGAAAGACCACCATGTATGTGTCCATGAGATCCCATGCTTTGTATTCTCTGGTGTTTGGGAGTTTGTGAAGAACGTAAGGGTTTGCAGCAGGGAGCTAGGGATAAAGACTTTCTCACAGAACAATCCAACAGAGGTAAACATTTAATGTTCTTGCCTGCTGTGGGCAGAGCCAGAAATAGATGTTACATTAGGTACCTGATTTGCGGGAGGATATGGGTGGGCAAGGATTATTTTAAAGATTTGATACCGCAGTGAGTTTGTAACAAGTAATTCTTTAAGGGAAATCAAAATTGTGTATCCCGCTAATAATCCTTCAAAGGACATGGCTAAGACAGATATGGAATGAAGTGATTTCCTTCCTTCATTCCTCCTTCCCTCCATTCCTCTCTTCTTTCCATCACATCTCCTTCCTTCACTCATTTTTTCTCAATGTAATAACATTGCAATTAAATAATTTCTGTAAGATACATAACATTACAGAGCCTTTGAAAACATAAAACAGCAATAATAATAAAAATAGAAACAAAAACCCTGCACACTCTAAATTAAACTCTGAAGGCTGAAGTTGGAATAGGAGCTACCTGGAGATTTCTGTGAGAAAGAATGTTATAGGGGCCCTACAGGGTGCTGGAAATGCTCCATCTCTTCCTCTGCCCTATAGGGCTTTCATTGGCAACAACTCACTGACTGAGTCCATAATTGCAATGTTTCCACTTTACTGTATGTATTTAAAGCCTTGACAGGGAGAAAAAACTTTGAAATAAATATATGAGGTCTGTCCAGAAGGTATCCAGCCATGCACTAGGGAAAAGAAGGACATTTACTGAAGATACAAGAAACATTGTCCACAGGACAGTGACACCTCAGTCCCCTTCAAAATAGGCACCTTGGGACCTCACACAGTTCTCCCAGTCAGCATCAGCTGCCCCGTCATGTTTTCCTGAATCTCATCAATGGTCTGACATCTCTTCCCTTTCAAAGGTGATTTCAGTTTTGGAAAAAGCCAGAAGTTGCAGGGTCCCAAATCTGAGCTGTAGGGGGGCTGAGTCACCTGGGTGATTGGATGTTTCAGCATAAAACTCCGCACCACACATGATGCATGAGTAGGTGTGTTGTCATGAAGAAGCTGCCAATAAGCAGTTGCCCGTAACTGTGGCCTTCTGAATCATCCACATAGTTTCCACAGAGGAATGTTCAAGGTTCATGCGAAATTTGATGCAGATTCGTGGCTCTACTCGCTCAGTCATTTTGAATGTAACGGCCACACAGGACACATGTCACTCAATGGTACCCACGGCATGGAGGCGAGTGATCTAAGGGAGTGCGCCAAGGTTTCAGTGTAAGATGGCAGCTTCCTGTGCAGGCCTCAGTACCCAGGAAATCTCATGCCTCCCTGTAAGCTGTCTATCAAGACATTATTTTATTCCAACAGTGCCCAAATCGCAACTTCCACATACAAGAGGGGAGGCTTGGCTATTCACTTCTCCGCACGGCATTCAACAAGACTTACTTTTGCTCTTCAAGCTGTAGCTGGAGGTGGTCAAGACGATTTGTGGCAAGTACCACCCTCTGCTTTAGGGAATTTAAGCAGAAAGGAATTTTGGGGGGAATGCAGGCAGCTCAGTCTTTGGAAGGAGTAGATCCTTCATACTTTGTGCAAAAGTAGACCCGGACATGGATTCCCAAGAGCAACTCCTAGAAGCACAATGAAGAGTTAGCCTGATGAAGGAGCCAGTCTTTTATCAATAGACAGCTTCCAAAGCCGCCTGAAAAGTCACGCCACCTCTGTGTGCGACAGGAGACCGCCCTTGCACCTAAACCCTGGGAGAAGCTAGACATGGGTTTTC
>JAPYXV010003669.1:0-12038 GCA_028533065.1 Trachops cirrhosus
TCCAGCACTTAGCTATTGTAAATTGTGCTGCTATGAACATTGGGGTGCATAAGTTCTTTTGGAATGGAGTTACAGGGTTCTTAGGATATAGTCCCAACAGTGGAATTGCTGGGTCAAAAGGCAGATCCATTTTTAGTTTTCTGAGGAAGTTCCATACTGTTTTCCATAGTGGTCTTACAAGTCTGCAATCCCACCAACAGGGTACTAAGGTCCCTTTTTCTCCACAACCTCTCTAGCACTTGTTATTGTTGTTTTGTTTATTATGGCCATTCTGACCGGTGTGAAGTGATATCTCATTGTGGTTTTAATTTGCATCTCTCTGATAGCTAGCAATACTGAGCATCTTTTCATGTGTCTCTGGATCCTCTGTATGTCCTCCTTGGTGAAGTGTCTATTCAAGTCCTTTGCCCATTTTTTGATTGGGTTGCTTGTCTTCTTAGAGTGGAGCCGTGTAAGTTCTTTATATATTTTGGAGATTAAACCCTTGTCTGAGGTATATAATTTCTATTTTTACTTTCCCTCTGTCCTTCCCTTCTAACACCAATGAGTAAGATGCAAATATGGAAGGTATACCCAACAGATTTATAGATGAAAACAATTCAGGAAGGACAGCAAATACTGTTGATAAAAGAGTCAAGATTCAGGAAAAGCATTAGAGGTTAGAACAATGGACCAAATATAACAAATAAAATTTAAAATGAATAAGTACAAAAACCTATACATGAGTTCAAAAATTAACTATTCAAGTTTAGTAGCACTATGTCAGAAACAGAAATTTTAATTAATAATAAACTCACTATGTGTCAAAACTGTGATATAATTCCCAAAAACAACTAATGGCTCTTTTTGGTGGTTTCATAAATAATTAACATGGAGAATGAGAAAGTGGTAACTCAGTACTGAGTTCAACTCTGGGTGTACACAGTAGGGCATGTTTGGGATATGTATGCTTGGTAAAAAGAGCCTGAATCGAAATTCCAAGAGAATGTGGTCATGAGACTAGTTATTTACCCTAAAGACAAGACTTAGGGAAGAAACAGTAGCTATGTTCAAATAGTTAAAAAGTGATTCAACTTACTGGGTGTGGACCTGTGGGGGAAGAAGTGAAATTAATGAGCTTGTTTTAGGGAGGCAAATTTCAGATCAGCAGGGGAAAGAACATTTTATAGTCAGCTGAATAATAAGGCAAAGATGGAATGAGCTGACTCTGAGTTCCCTACCCTTCACTGGTGGTATTCAAGCCCAGGCAGGACAACCCCAGCCAGGGGAAAATCAGCCAACATCACAGTGAGGACTCGAGTGTAACATGGATTATTGGACTGGATAGTCTATGATCCAGGCTTTTTGGACAAACCCAGCTATCACAGAGGGGCTCATCTGGGCCCCCAAAAGCACAAGATCTCTTACAGCTGTCAGAAATTATAGCCTCAAGGGTGAGAAAACTGACAGGAAGCTAATATTTTAGTTGTTCCCCATGGGATCTTAGCCAAAAGGTCAAGAAGCAGTACGTGCTAGCAGTGTGCAGTGGCCTGAGAGAGAGAAGTACCATTGTTTTATTATGCAACCCTTTTTCCAACCTAGTGAGATCATCCTAATGTTTCCAAGAACATTGCCCAGAACTTGTGGGGACTATAGGGTGAAGTAATGCCATACTTGGGACTTTCAGAAAAATGATGTGCTGGGAACAAACCCAATGCAGAATCCTAAACACAAATCTAAAGGCCTTCTAGCCAGAGCAAAGAATACAAAGACCTGTAAAGACAGAAGCTTCCAAGACTAAACTAAATGGGGAATTTATTCACCTAAAATGTCTCTTTAATGCTTGGATTTCTATTATGATGTATTTTACAGTGTGCTGTGTCCCCTTTCACTTTATATTATATCCTCTTATATAGGGTGGGATGGGAGAGCTCAGTAAAACCTAGGGACCCTTGTTTCCTCAGAGTTTGTTTGAGGGTATTTTTCTAACTGTGTGAACATACTTTTTCTCCCTCTCTGAGAAAATTGCTGTCTGATAGTTGGCACCCTGACCACTCTTAGAACTGCAAAACGAATAGCTGGAAACATGAAAAGTCTCTCAAACCACAAGAGGAACAACTAGAAGAAAAGGAAAAGCAAAAGCCCTGTGTATTTAAAAAACCCAGTGGGGAGAAGGGTTTTCAGGAACTGCTATAAAGGACACATGGACAAAACCAAGGGGGAGGGTGGAAGCAAGGCAGGGAGGTGGGTTTGGATGGGGTTGGGGGAGCAGTGAGGTGAAAATGCAGACAGCTATAATTGAACAACAATAAAATAACTTAAAAAAAAAAAAACAAACCAGGGTTCTTCTGCCAGAAGGTGAGGGGAGGGCTATTACTTATTTAACTCAATTAAGTAAGAACTTTTTTATAGTCAGGTGTACCTAAGGATAAAGGTGGAGCGGGAGCGGGAGGACTCAGAGTGCTCAAACATGTAGTAATCCAACTACCACTAAAAGAAGGTGGCTGAAGTTGAGAACAAAGAAACTTAGTAAGTATCTTGGTCCCAAGTTCCCTAGAGACACATCTAAAGACACTATAACATCCCAGCCAACTGGGTTTTCTAAGGGCGCAGGGTACTTGTGTTCATTTCTAGTGGTATACTTGTCACCATCAATAATTTTGCTTTTCAATGCTAAAGACATAAAACATGTATAGGAAGAGCTGCTTTAGTTGAATTGGGTGGGAGTAGGTTTATATAGGGAAAGAGAAAAAGACCTGCTTTATTTGTTTTGAATCTTCGGTATTCTGAGTAATACTTACATTGAAGAAAGATCCCTCTGATGTACTGCTGGTTTGAATTCGCATCATACTGAAGAGAGGGACACCAAAGAGTGCAAGAAAGGGAAGAGCTTTACCACTTTCTCCCACTGCCCATTCAAACACTTTCTGGGAGGTGGCTTCTCTTCTCTACTGTTCCTTAGATGAATTTAGAGCAGGTCTGTTTACTGTTCTAGTCCCTCTGAGATAACAAGAATACAAAAAAAGTTTTATTTTCACTTTCATCCACAAAACTAACTCATTTCAATCATTTAAATATCCAGTCCCACATAACAGTCAAAATCAAAACCTAGTCTTCATTTAGAGTTAATGCTTCTCTCATTCTCAGAGTGTGCTGCTTCAGGCAGGAAGCCTACAATGGGAAAGAGGAACAGAGTCACCTTCTTCTTTACTCTAAGTGCTTTCCTTTGCTCCTTGTCCTCCCTGCCAGCCCACTAGTGGTTTCTGCCTCTCCAAAGTGAAGCTGGGCAGAAAGTAAGGTTAAGGCTATGCTGTTGGGGAAGGAGCAGAAAAGACTGTACCTGACAAGTACCAGCATTGCCTGATGGTATTGGTGCTCTCTGCATCTGGAGTGTGTTTACGACTGTCCCTTTTCTTCGTGGGGCACTTTTGCTGTTTTCTTGGTGGTCACTGTCCTCATTCAGAACCACTATTAGACTGAAGGTGTCTCTCCTCAGGCAGGTTGGTAACAGCCTCCTCATGCCCTCCTCATCCAACTGGGTACCTCCACCCCCTTCCTGGGACATCTCCCTGCCTGTGGCAGGAGGCCCCTCTAGGTAGGGTCCTTAGGCCAACTTCTGGTATGTCCCACACCTGGTCCATAAAATACACATGCATACTTCTCAGTCACTCCATTTCCTCATTTGTAAAAATGGAGATATTCATAGTAACTATTTCCTATGTGTGGTGTGAAGGTTAAATGAAATAATAACTGGTAGAAATGGGAGGGAGGAGGGGAGGGCTGGATGTGTAGGTTGGGATGGGAGTAAAAGATAGAAAATTGTACTTCAACAAAATTAAAATAAAATTTTTTTAAAAAGAAAGAAATAATAACTGACCCAAAATAAGCAAAAAACAGTAATAATAATGATAACAATAATTTCTCCAAAATCATATTATTAGTAAGTAGTAAGAACAGATCTGTCTCTTCTGAAGCCAAGGGTGTGCTTTTTCCATTACACCACATTGCCAGTAGGGAGATATGTTGAACCAAGGAACTAGCCTGTGCTATTCAATTCATCTACTCTGCATACCCATTAAAATTGTCCTTGGACCTGGTGTTGGCAGTAAACTGGATGGCCTGTCACCTGTGGCTCAACTGACCAGCAGCACCCTGGCAAGGTGGATAAGAATTGAAAGTCCCAGAATGTGCACCCCCGCTTCACTCCAGAGCATCACACCAGCCTGCTCTCAAGAACTGTCACAATGCTGAGAACAGTCTCAAACAAATCCATAGAGACAGGGCACCCTGACACTTGAAATGGACAAAAGGAGCACTTTCTTCCTCTTCAAACCCTCTTAAAGAAAAACTTTGTATAAAATCATGCTCCTTCAATGAATAGCCTCCAAAAAAACCTCTCTTATTAGGTCTTTGCTATAGCTTATTTAGATGACTCTCTGCTACCACCACAGAGCAAAACTAGGGGAGATTTCTGCTCTAGGGATCACATCTTGAAGTTCAGACTTTTCTCGCTCTCTTCTCTCAAAGTATTCCTTAATATATTTAAACTGTATTATAGAGCGAGCCTCATGCAAAATATTTCTTAAATATCTTCCCCTAGTAAGACAGAGACACATTTTCTATTCTTTAAAATTCAGTGATCTTTTTGCAAGCCACATGTATTTCCATCCCAAGGTAGAAATTCATCCTCACAGGTTCCTAAAAGAGACATGATCCTATTAGAGAAACAGAGCACCTATCTCTGGGGAAAAAAATTGACTTCTATCAAAGCATTTCAAAATATATATGCATCATTCATACAGGCTACTTGCTAATTGACAAGAGATGCACTTTATGATGGCACCTTAACCAAGAAATCAAGCTAAACCTCAATAACAATGGGACAATCTGATGTCATGATATACAGCACAAAGCATCACTCATGATGTGCTCTTGCCAAACATGTTTAGCCTGAAGCTAATCAATCTTTAGAGCGATTTTCAGTTTGTAGGAGATAAAGAAAATAAGGGAACAAGGCTAAAAATAAACAAAATAACCATGAGCAAATAATAGGGCAAATCCAGAATGTCTTATAAGACCATTTTTCTTCAAAAAGTCAGTCACAAAGAAAAAAGTTAATGAGGTTATGCTAAAGTGAATGACTAAAAAGACATAACCAAATGCAATTCATGAAACTTCATGGGAATCTACTTTATTTTTTAATATTTTTTATTAATTATGCTATTACAGTTGTCCCAATTTTCCCCTTTGCCCCGCTCCACCTGGTACTCCCATTCCCTCCAGCAATTCCCCCCTTTAGGTCATGTCCATGGTCGTGCATATCAGTTTTTTGGCTTCTCCATTTCCTATAGTGTACTTTACATCTCCCATCCATTTTGTACCTACCAATATGCTTCTTAACCCCTGTACCTCTTTACCTCTATTCTCTCCCTTCCCCTTCCCAGCTGATATCACTCCACATGATCTCCATTTCTGTGATTCTGTTCCTGTTCTGATTGTTCATTTACTTTGTTTTTTTAGATTCAGTTGTTGATAGTTGTGAATTTGTTGCCTTTTTAATGTTCATAGTTTTGATCTTCTTCTTTTTCTTAAATAAGTCCCTTTAACATTTCATGTATTTATGGCTTGGTAATGATGAACTCCTTTAGCTTTACTTTGTCTGGGAAGCACTATATCTCTCCTTCCATTCTAAATCGTAGCTTTGCTGGGTAGAGAAATCCAGGTTGTAAGTCCTTGCTTTTCATCACTTTGATACTTCTTGCAAGTCCCTTCTTGCCTGCAAAGTTTCTTTTGAGAAATCAGCTGGTAGTCTTATGGGAACTCCTTTGCAGGTAACTCTCTGCTTTTCTCTTGCTGCTTTTAAGATTCTCTCTTTATCTTTAACCTTTGCCATTTTAATTATGATGTGTCTTGATGTGATCCTCTTTGGGTCCAATTTGTTTAAGACTCTCGCTCTGTGCTTCCTGGACTTGTATCTCTATTACCTTCACCAAATTAGGGGAGCTTTCTTCCATTATTTTTTCAAATAAGTTTTCAATTTTTTGCTCTTCCTCTCCTCCTTCTGGAATCCCTATGATTCAGATGTTGGTATGTTTGGAGATGTCCCAGAGATTTCTTATACTATCCTTGTTTTTTTGAATTCTTATTTCTTCTTGCTATTCTGGTCAAATGCCTATTTCTTCCTTATGTTCCAAATTGTTGATTTGAACTCCAGTTTCCTCCCCTTCACGGTCAGTTCCATATAGATTTTTCTTTACTTCATTTAGTGTAACCTTCATTTCTTCCTTTATGTTATTGCCATAGTCTATGAGTTCTTTGAGCATCCTGATCACTAGTGTTTTGAACTGTACATCTGTTAGATTGGTTATCTCCAGTACATTTAGTTCTTTATCTAGGATTTTGTTCTGTTCTTTCATTTGGGCCATATTTTTTTAAAGATTTCATTTATTTATTTTTAGAGAGAGAGGAAGGGAAGGAGAAAGAGAGGGGGAAAAGCATCAATGTATGGTTGCCTCTCTAGCGTTCCCTACTGGGGATCTGACTCACAACCTAGACATGTGCACTGACTGGGAATTGAACCTGTGTCCCTTTGGTTTACAGCCTGCACTCAGTCTACTAAGCCACACCAGCCAGGGCTGGGCCATATATATTTTTTTGTCTCCTCAATTTGGCCTCCCTGTATTTCTTTGTGTGTATTAGGTAGAGCTACTTTGACTCCCTGTCTTAGTAGCATGGCCTATTGTAGAAAAGGCACCTGTAAATTGTGTGGGGCAAGGTAGGGCAACCCACTTCACTGCTTTGTGGCTCTGTGTTGGGGAAGGGCTCAGAGAGGGGACAGTGATGCTGACTGGCTTTTGGAGGTTTTCCCAGCACTCGCCCTGTTTCTAGTCACTTCATCCATTCCCCTATGCAACTGGTGCCCTTCCAGCTGTTGCCTTGGTGCTAACTCCCAGAGTGGGTAGGTTCTGTACATTCTAAGACCATGCAAGTCCTTTAAGTGGAGTCTCCTAAAAATCTGGCAGTTTTTCTGCCAACTCAACCCCCACTGGTTTTTACAGCCAGAAATTATGGGAATTTATCTTCCCAGTGCTGTCACTCTGGGCTATGCAGTCTGGTCTGGGGCTAGGAATGCTCACTCCCAAGGTATCCCTCCTGATTTTTATACACCACACATGAATGTGGGACCACCCTTTCTGCCGCTGCAGCTGCCACCGCCACTCCACACTACACTGCATATCCTCACTTCTCTGCCCATCTCTACATCTCTGCCCCTCCTACCTGTCTGGATAAGTGTGCTTCTTTAAATTCTTGGTAGTTAGACTTCCATACAATTCAATTTTCCAACTGTTTTGGGTGTTATTTGTTTTGATGTTTAGTTATAATTCTCTCTGTGTTTGCATGAGGAGATGCAGCATATCTACCTACACCTTGTTCTTAACCAGAAGTTCCATGGAACCTACCTTAAAAGAAACAACAATAAAAAATATCATGGGGGAAATCTGAGGAAATTTCAGTGTGGATTAGATGTTAGCTATTAGAGAATTGTAATTTCCTGAAGTGTGAGAATAGAATTAAAGTTACATATTAGAATATATCTGCAATTAATATATATGATGAATATTTGTAAGTGATATCCAACCAGTGTGTGTGTGTGTGTGTGTGTTTACACACATTCAACATATATCAACAATTTGGGGTATTGCTGTGGGTATTCATTGTGACAGCCTTTCAAATTTTTAGTGTGTTTAAAAATTTTATAAAATGTAATTAAACATTACATTATCTGCAAAGGACATTATTTTCTATGTAAAAAAATCCCAAAGTATCTAAAACACACACACACACAAAAACCCAAAACAAACAACTACCTCCTGGCCAGGGTGTGGAATAATTGAAACCCTTGTGCACTGTTGGTAGAAATGTAAAATGGTGTAGTTCCTATGGAAAATAGTATGGAGTTATTCAAAAAGTTAAAAATAGAACTATTTTATAGTAAATAATACTGTGTTGTACATATATTTAAAATTTTATTAAGAGACTAGATCTCATATGTTTTTTACTGCAGTAAAAAAATTTATTTGAAACCTCCTATATGTAATAAGTTTAATCAGGTTATAAAATCAACAGACAAAATCAATTGTCATGCCTTATAAAATAAGGAAATATTAAAATCAAACTGTAAAACATAATGCCATTGAAAATTGCTCCAAAGAAATGAAATACTTAGGTATAAATGTAACAGAATTTTCACAGTCTCTGTGTGCTTTAATTACAAAATATAATGAAAGAAATCAAAGAAGAATAGGATAATTAGTTCATAAACTGTGAGACTCAACATAATAAAGACATTGATTCCCCCCAAACTGACAAAATTCCTATCAAAATAACACAATTCCTATCAAACCCCAGCAAGGTATTTTGTAGACATAGACGAGCTTACTCTAAAATTTATACTGGAAAGCTATACTAGTCAAAACTATACTAGTCAAAACAATTTTGAAAAGAAAAAAGGATAAAGTGGGAGGAATTAGTCTTTCAATGTTAAGACTTAGTATATACCTACAATAATCAAGACTACATGACACAGGCAGAGGGGTAAGCATACAGATCAGTTAAATAAAATAGAGAATCCAGAAATAAATTTAATGTTTTCAACTAATTTTTGACAAAGGTGCAAAAACAATCAATGGAGAAAGAATAGCCATTTCAACAAATATTGGACATCCATAGGCAAAAACAAACCAAAAAACCCCCCTTGACTTAGCCTCACTACTTACACAAAATTTAACTCAAAATGGATTAAAAATGGATCAAAGATTTCAATCTCTATTCCCATCCATGATTGTCACTCAGTTCACAACTGACCTTAAAGAAAGGAAATGTCTTTCCCATAGATTTTCTCCACCTTCTATGGTTTGTCAAAGGCTGGCCCACCACCTCCCCCCGCCCAATCCCCACCAACCCCCACAGATCTGCTGATAATCCCCCCTTTGTGAAAAAGTTGGATGAAGATGAAACACCAGAGCGATCAATTCTATAAAGAAATGCAATTCTGGAGCCAGACCCAGTTTGACTCTGATCTCTCCAGTACCATTTTTTTTCTTTTTTCTTGTTTTAATCAGGTGTAGGTTATTTGCAATCAGAGTTCTGACTAGTGCAATGAGGTTAAAAACCTGATCCAAGGTCACAACACAAGCCTATCTCCCTCTACAGCCAAAGGCACTCTTCCTCCTGTCACACCACATTGTCCAGGAGGGAGGCATGGTGAGGCAAAGAATGACCCTGTACTATCCAATCCGTGACAAATAGTCAGTCACCTGCTCTGCTGCCTCAAGAATCCAGCACTGAGCACAGATAATGTTGGCAGCAAAGTGACAGATTTAGATTTAGTACTCCTGATCAAGTCCACAGTGCCATCCAGGAGAAATAAATATGACTGGAAAAAACCCACAGCCTCTGACCAGTCCGTTCCAGACTCTCACACCAGGCTGCTCTTGCAGGGTTACCACACTGCTGGGAACCCCCACCTGAGTCAGCTGAGACCATCAGACAATCTGGAAGATGCTACTTGCACTATTTTCCATTGGATAGTAACTGCTCTGTGATTGCTTCACCTACATACAAAGGATCAGAGAACTGATGCGCCACAGCACCCACTCACCAATTAATCACAGAACCTGGTACTATGTATTTTTTCCTTATTCTCCTAAATTTCCATAGAGCCCAAGTCTAATCATGAAAATTCACAAATAATTTCACCTATTTTCCAGAGGGCCTCATGTTCCTCTGATTCTACTGAGGATCAAATATGAGCAAGTGGTTTCTTGTTTCTTCATAGCCTCTGAGGAAAAAATATATTTTCCAGACAGTTATTCAAACTGGTCAATTAATTTAATTTTTTTTGCATTGCTTTGACATTAAAGGATTATTAGTACATAAAAATCAGTCTCTAGCTATGGAATTTGTGGCAAACCAGCATCTGTCGGCTTTCCCATCTGCAAACAGTCTTGATTTTCAATGTTTTTCACTGACTAGGGGTTACAAGCATGGATGCAAACACACACCATCTGGATTTGCATCCCCATTATCCCAGTGACTGCATACTTACCTCTGTGTGCCTCCGTTTCCTCATCTGTAAAACAAAAATAAAAATAATCACCTCATAGGATTGTTGAGGATTAAATGAATCAATATTTGCAAAGCACTTAGAATCGCACCTGGCACATAATAAGTGCTATAAAATTATTAGTTTCTACCCATTTTTGTCCCAGTTAGTTTTTTCTTTATATTTCTCCTTATCTCTTCATAGGCACCTCACTCCTACTCTCAAGCTTAACTTGGAAAAGGATGGAATTTTTCCTCATTACATCAGGACCAAATATTGTTGTTGGACCCCTCTTTAGGTAGAGGCCTTGTGACTGCAGCAAACCTTGCACGGTTGTAACGATCTGAAATGTTGAGCTGGCTGCTATGATGACTGTGTTCAGAAATAACCCAGAGGTGTACAGCACCAGGATGTAACCCAGACGACCTGCTGGGGAGCCGATGAAAGCTTAGAAACGCAGAACGTAACCATGTCCCAAGAAGGAAAGAAATTTTCTCCTCTTTCCTCCCTGGAGGAGTACAGGGATTTCCCCTACTGACTAAGGTGCAGAATAACAGAATTTTGTAGCTAACCCTAAGATCACTATCTTTAAAATAAAAGTTGAGCCCCATGGCTAAAAACTGTAATTTGCACTACATTCTACACCATGCTTTCATTGTGTAGGCAATGTTTAAATCACGCCAATAATAATCAGTAATCATTCATGAAGGACATAATAATGACAGCTTACATTTATACATTTTATTTTTTGCCAAAATATTTTATAAATATTATCTCATTTCTTCCTTATGAAAACTTAATAGAATAAGTATTACCTTCCATTTAAAGATAAGAAGCTGAGGCTCAAGGAGTCCAATTTCCCCTAAGTCACTTAGCTGATAGTGAAGCTGCCTTTCAACGTGAGCTGTCTGGCTTCCAATATAGTGTTCTTTCTACTGTGACTTGATGCTGAGCACTGTGAAGAAAGCAAAACAGTGTAACACAATCTCTACATTAGAGAGACTCACAAATTCCGGCCAAGATGGAGGCATAGGTAGGTGAACTGTGCCTCCTCACACAACCAAGATAGGGACAACAACAATATAGAAACAAAGTAACAACCAGAACTGACAGAAAATTGAAGTGTATGGAAGTCGGACACCCAAGGATTTAAAAATAGACACGTTCATCCAGACCGGTAGGAGTGGTGGAGTCGGTCAGGGCGAGGGACGAGCAGAGAGCTGAGAAACCCGGGCAGAGCGCAAGTCCGCAGCAGGCAGACCCTGGGCGCAGAAGAGGCAGTGGCTGGTGGGCCCTGGCCAGGGGGTGGCGACCAGCAGACCCAGCGAGGCGGCCATTGTGAAGCAGGGCACTGCACACAACTCAGGGTCCCAGCACCAGGAAATAGAGCTTTGGGTCACTGACTGAAAAGGAAGGTCCCTCGGGGTGCACAGGCCCACCCACACTGGAATTGGTGACAGAGTGGCCCAGTGAGCTTGCAGAGGGCGGCAGAAGGGTCTGAGGTCCTACAGAGAGCAGAGAAAGCGCCATTGTTCCTTCTGGGACCCTGTCCCCACATACAGCCTCACAACCCCGTGACTGGGGTGCCGTGCCCTGGTGAACACCTAAGGTCCCGCCCCTCACTACAGGAGCTGGACAAGACCAAAAACAACATCAACAACAAAACAAAAACAAGCAAAAAGATGGCTCAAACAGAAGAAGAATTGAAAGCCCCAGAACCCATCCTTTTAAATGACCAAGAGATAGCCAACCTATCAGATGCACAGTTCAAAGCACTGGGTATCAAGGTACTCACAGAATTGGCTGATTTTGGTCACAAATTAGATGAAAAAATGCAGGCTACAATAAGTTTAATGAAGAAAAATGCACAGGGAACCAATAGTGATGGAAAGAAAGCTGGGTCTCACATCAATGGAGTGGACCAGAAGGAAGAAAGAAACAACCACACAGAAAA